>PVIU01007656.1:31938-47642 GCA_004026605.1 Ondatra zibethicus | reverse complement strand
AGTTCTTTTGGTGTTCAATTTCTTGAGTTCTTTGTATGTTTTGGAGATCAGACCTCTGTCTGATGTGGGGTTAGTGAAGATCTTTTCCCATTCTGTAGGCTGTTGTTTTGTCTTGTTGACCGTGTCCTTTGCTTTACAGAAGCTTTTCAGTTTCAGGAGGTCCCATTTATTAATTGTTTCTTTCAGTGTCTGTGCTGCTGGGGTTCTATTTAGGAAGTGGTTCCCTGTGCCAATGCATTCAAGTGTACTTCCCACTTTCTCTTCTATAAGGTTCAGTGTGGCTGGCTTTATGTTGAGGTCTTTGATCCATTTGGACTTGAGTTTTGTGCATGGTGATAGATATGGGTCTATTTTAATTTTTTACATGTTGATATCCAGTTATGCCAGTACCACTTGTTAAATATGCTTTCCTTTTTCCTTTTGATATTTTTTGCTTCTTTATCAAATATCAGGTGTTCGAAGATGTGTGGATTGATATCTGGGTCTTCTATTCAGTTCCATTGGTCCTCCTGTCTGTTCTTATGCCATAAAATTTATTTTTTTTATATTTATTTATTTATTTGGTTTTTCGAGACAGGGTTTCTCTGTAGCTTTGGAGCCTGTCCTGGAACTAGCTCTTGTAGACCAGGCTGGGCTCGAACTCACAGAGATCCGCCTGTCTCTGCCTCCCGAGTAATGGGATTAAAGGCGTGCACCACCACCACCCAGCTTTACTCTCTCTCTCTCTCTCTCTCTCTCTCTCTCTCTCTGGGTTTCTGCCACAGTGCTTGTGTACATGTCAGAAGCTAACTTTTGGGAGTTAATTCTCTCCTTTCCCATGTGGGCTTTGGGAACTGAATTCAGCTCATCAGGCTCAGAGACAAGTCTTTATTCAATGTTCCTTCTCAGCCGGGCGGTGGTGGTGCACACCTTTAATCCCAGCACTTGGGAGGCAGGGGCAGGTTGATCTCTGTGAGTTAGAGACCAGCCTGGTCTACAGAGCTAGTTACAGGACAGGCTCCACAGCCACAGAGAAACCCTGTCTCGAAAAAAAAAAAGTTCCTTCTCAGTATGTTTTCTTGAGACAAGGTCTCACGTAGTCCAGGCAGGCCTTGAACTCACTATAACCTTGAACTCCTGGTCCTTTTGCTTCCACTTCCTGAGTGCTGGAATTACAGTTGTGAGCTACAGTATCCAGTTTATATGGTTCTGGAGATGAAATCCAGGGCCTTGAACATGCTGGAAAACACTCTGAGATACGTTCCTAGCCTTGGTTGTTGTTGTTGTTTGTTTTTGAGACAAAGTTGTACTCTGTAGTTTAGGCTGACATGGTATTTACTCCATAAGCCAGGATAGTCTTATCCTTCCACCTCAACCTCCTGTATTACAGGCCCAAGCCACCACCCCTCGTTGGCAGTGTGGTTTTTAAATCTTGGCTTGACTCAGTACTTATTATTAGAGGTACTGGCTTTGTTTCATTCACTCCCTGGGACTAATATTAGCATTGCCTTTGCACATAATAAGCATGCTATGCTTTGAAAGAAGTGAAACACCAACTAAAATGTGCTTTCTATTTAAGGTCATTTACAAAAGCATAAAAATTAGCCAAGTGCAGAGGGAAGGGTTATAATCTCAACACTTGGGAGGTAGAGGCAGGAGCATCAAGAGTTCAAGTCCAGCCTATGCTTCAAGAGACCCAAACAAAGCTAAACAAAACCCTAGCAACAACAAAGAATAAGCAAACAAAACCACTGTTAGATCTCAAACTTGGGACAAACAGCTGAAGTGCCTATTTAACATATCCAAGTATCGTGGACACCAGATCCCTCAGTCCCTACTTGTTACAGGGTGCGGAAGGCATACCCTACCACCTACCCTAACCTTTTCCAGCCTAGAGGCTGAGCTGCCCTTCCCCTAGCTGCTCTTTACTATATAAGCCAGACATTCTGGTTACCTGGCCTTTTCATCTACTCTTTACTCTCCTGGCTTCTTGGTCTGGCTTTCCCCTCTCCCTTCTCCTCAGCCCAGCTCAGGGTCATGTTCACTCTGGACTCTCCCAGATGTCTCTGCCTCTGTCTATGATTTTCCTTTTATCTATGATAAACCTTTACCTCCACCATACCTAGGAGCCATCACGTCCTTCTTATTTATTTTTTCTTTAACCACCCAAACTCAAGCAAGACAATTTTTTTTCTATTGCCACATAAAATAGAGGGGGAAGGATTGTCTGAAAAATTTTCTGGCTCACTATAGGACTTTTACCATGACAAAGGACTTAATAAAACCACCTTGCCCCCTTTGTCCAAATCTTCCAACTCCCATATACATGGATGCCTGGAATTCTTTTGAAAATGTTTTATCCTGGGTGTGTAATCCCAGAACTTGGGACGTTTACATAGTGAGTTAAAGGTCAGCCATTGTGAGACCCTGCCTCAAAAGTCATCACATTTTAATATAATTGATTAATTAACCAATCAGTTGTGTATGAAGAGTTGGGGGTTCACGTGTGTGGGTGCGTATGGCGATCAGAGAACAGCTTGCAGAAGTCCATTCTTTTCTTTTACCAGGTGGGTCAGGTTTGGCAGCAAGTTCCTCTTTCAAGGGTGAGATGGAGCTTGCTACCAAATCTGATGGGCTGGATTCGATCCCGGAGATCTACAGAGTAGAAAGAGAGAAATGACTTCAGCAAGTTGTCCTCTGACTTCCACCCATGGGCGATGGCACCCATGAGCTAGATAAGTCTGTATAATTTAAAAAATTAGGAAAAGAAAAATATCTTTGGGTTGAGAGGGTTCAAGTGTAGCATCGCTGGGATGGGCAATACCATTAACAAGGCGATATGAATTTCTTCAGGATTTTTTTCCTTGGCTTATATTTGATGGGGTGGGGTGGGGGGGGAGGCCGAGGGTGGGCGGGGTCGCAGAGAGGAACTTGGAAAAAAAGTCCAGCAGGCAGCTGAGACAGGAGCACTTCCTATGAAGGGCTCTGTGGGAATCAGCCAGATTGGGCGGTGTGCTAGCCGGAGGAGGAGCCCCGCAGCGCTGGGTGGAGCCGGGGCGGGCCAGCTGGGGCGTCACGCACCAGGAAGTGACTCGCCCCTGTGACCTCCCGCCCCCAGTGCCGTCCGCTGGCCTTTTGGTTTGCCACCGCAAGTCTGTCGGAGGCTTTAGTGGCCCCGAAGGAAGGAGTGGTGGGTAAGTAGTCTGGAAAACCTAGTTTTAGGAGAACTCTTCTCTGTGCCCAAGTGTCGGGTTTGGGACAGGAAGGAGGCAGGCGGGGCCGGGGATGCCACCCCGGGTGGCTTTGCAAGGTCGCGCCAGCCTACTGTCTACCCTTGCAGATCCCTCCCCCACATCCCTCTTCTATCTCAGCCTTCCAACCTACCTACGGTTTGCGGGTTTGTGGTGGCATGTCCTAGCGTCTATCTGCTAATCCACTTAGTTAAATATCCCATTGCCGTGGTAAAATACCCCGACAAAAGCAGCTTTAAGGGAGAAAGGGTTTTGTTAGGCTCACAGTTGCAGTTTCCAGCAATTCGTTATGAAAAAGTCAAGACAGGAACTTGAAGCAGCTAGTCACATTCACAGTCAGTGGCATGGAGACAATGAATGCATATATGCTTCCTACCCAGCTCGCTTTCTACAGCATTCTGCAGTCCAGAACTGAAACCCAGAGCTAGTGCCCACAGGAAGCTGGGTCTTTCCACAGTTAACATAATCAAGACAAGCTCCTCTCACATTGTCCACAGACCAACCTGATCTAACCTGTCCTTCCTTAGAGATATCTGTCCCTATGTGATCTCCCCCCAGTTGCAGCCTTGACAGTTAAAATGAACCATCACGCACACCTTATAGACTCTTGCGGGACAGACTTACTCAGAGAGGCCTGGTTTGGAAAGGATGGACCAGGCTGCATGTGGTTTGCTGTGGAAAACATTAGTAAATTAATTTTCTCCTCTGCTTTAGTCAATAACCCTGGCTGGAGTCCAGCCAATGGAAAGGCAGGCAATCAGAGTTCCTACCTATGTGTGGGTGACTATTTTGCTCCAAGGGATCTTTGGTTCTATGAGGCTCAGACCTTCCAGATGTCTCTGACTTGAACTTCTGAGCACTGGAAGCAGATTATCCATTGAAGCTCAGGAAAGTAAACATAACCCTAGTTGGTTGCTGTAAACTCTTGGATTTTCCAGTCAGTGATTAATCCTGAGGCAGGAACCAAGACAGAGAAATTTTTTTCTCACACATATTATCAGTATTTGTATTTAAAACAAAAAAAGATACAAGAGGGAAATATCTTTTCTGGGATCAGTTGTCTTCTGTAACATTAAAAACAAAGAAAATAGAACTAACCTTGCTTGGTATTACTGACTTGCCCTGAAAAGTATATTTAGCTACAGAAATTATTAACAATAGTAAAAGACCCATTACTGCAAATGCTGAAAAAGCTGGAACCTTTTTTTTTTTTATTTTTGTTATTTCTGAGATCAAGTTTTTTGTTTCTTTGTTTTTCTTTTTCTTTTGGTTTTTTGAGACAGGATTTCTCTGTAGCTTTGGAGCCTGTACTGGAACTAGCTCTTGTAGACCAGGCTGGCCTCAAACTCACAGAGATCCACCTGCGTCTGCCTCCTGAGTGTTGGGATTAAAGGCATGTGCCACCACCGCCTGGCTGTGATCAAGTTTTAATAGCCCAGGCTTGCCTCAAACTCATGAGTATCATGGTTCAGTATCTCCAGTGCTTGGATTAGAAGCAAAAGGCACCATGCCCAGCTTTTTTTTTTTCCTTTTCGTAAATAAGTCTAAAAATTTATCTTTATTTGCTGTTTTTGAGATTAGGGCTTTGCACTTTAGATACAGAGGTCTTTTCTTTCTTTTTTTTTTTTTTTTGGTTTTTTGAGACAGGGTTTCTCTGTGGCTTTGGAGCCTGTCCTGGAACTAGCTCTGTAGACCAGGCTGGCCTCGAACTCACAGAGATCCGCCTCCCTCTGCCTCCCGAGTGCTGGGATTAAAGGTGTGCGCCACCATCGCCCGGCAATACAGAGGTCTTCTAATTCCCAAGGGCAAAGGCTGGAATTATAGGTATGCCCGCCATGTCTGGTGCTGAGGATGGAACCCAGGCTTCCTGCGTGCTAGGCAGACACTCTACCAATTGAGCTATATCCCCAGCCTTCATTCCTTGTTCTTTACCTCTTACTTCTTCCCTAATTTCTTCTTCTCACTGGCCTTTGTCACTTCCTTATCAAATATCTACATTTCTCTCACCTTAATGATCATAGGTCACATAATTTTGATACTACTAGGAGGGGGTTCTCGTCAGGTCATAACCTCTCCACAGCCCAGCAGGCAGTCATTCAGAGAGTCAAGAAAGTTTGGGTGTCTTATTTTAAATTTCTCATTTAACTGTATTTAGCCTCACAATACCTACCTCCCCAGTTGGTAGGTTGTAGACATCGAAGTACAGAGAAGTCCAGTGACCCAAGTGACATGTTTTGAATCATCTACTGTGTGATGCACAGTACTGAGCACCTCATGTATAGAAACTCATTTAAGTTTTTTTTTTTTTTGAGACAAGGTTTCTCTGTAGCTTTGGAGCCTGTCCTGGAACTAGCTCTTGTAGACCAGGTTGGCCTCGAACTCACAGAGATACGCCTGCCTCTGCCTCCCGAGCCCTGGGATTAAAGGCATGCGCTACTTCTGCCATGATCAATTAATTCTTTCTTGTCAGAGCCTGCTCCAACAAAGTCAGCCAGGGTTCCTGGATTGGGGGGGTCATTAAGGCTAAGGAAATGTCAGATGAAAGACAGAGAACACAGGATTGAATCGGGAGGTCTGCTTGGTCATGTCAAAACAGCCAAACAGCCCAGAGTTTATTTCAGAACTTGCGTTTTTATAGATTAAGGGCAGAAGGGAGAACAAAGAGCTGTACAGTCAGCTAACCACCTCCCTGCACTGTCCTTGGGAGAAAGCGTAAGCAGGTTCAAGTCGCTCAGGTGAATTCTGCTGGCAGCAAGCAGTTTCTTTTTTCTACTTCTTAATAGATAATGTGTTCTTTTCTCATGGGCAAAATGCTCTTTTCCATGGGCTTAATCAGAATTTTCTCACAGCCCTCAAGGATGCAGGCAGAGCAGGCAAGTTTGAACTCAAATGACATCTTTAAGTCAGAATTGACTCCAGATGGAAACTGAGTCACATGTGGGCTCCCACACTTACTACAGCCCAGAAAGGAAGGTATTATTTGTCCAATTTTTCTAGGTGCTGATCTGACATTCATTATGTTTAGTTAACCTGTCCAGAGCCACATAACTAGGGAGAAGTAGATCCTGGATTAGGATGTGGTTTCAGAGCCTAGTAACGTTTAGACAGTTTAATTTTGTTTTTGTTTTATGTGTATGAGTGTTTCCCTGCATATATGTCTATGCATCACATGCTTGTGGTGCCCGTGGAGGCTAGAATGAGGTGTTGGATCGTCTGGAACTGGAGTAACAGATGGCTGTAAGCCAGCATGTGGCTATTGGGAACCAAACTCGAGTTCTCTGCTAGAGCAAGCACTCTTAACCACTGGGCCACCTCTCCCATCCCTATTTAAAACTTTAAAAATAAAATTAGTGGAGGCAGAGGCAGGCGGATCTCTGTGAGTTCGAGACCAGCCTGGTCTACAAGAGCTAGTTCCAGGACAGGCTCCAAAGCCACAGAGAAACCATGTCTCGAAAAAACCAATAAATAAATAAAAATAAAATTAGCTCACAGACTAGCAGGTTCCCTTGTGGGATTTTCAAACATCCTTAATTTTGGTTGCTTCCTTTCTTTCCCTTCAGCTTGTCCCTGCTTAAAGCCTTCCACCTTCAGTCTTCTCCATCCTGTTTTTATAGCATGTGGGTTTTATTCCCTCCCCACTTCTCTCCTGTAAAGCCTCTTGTCCTTCTTTTACAGGTCCCTTTCTGGTTTCTTGACCTCTGTATTCCCACATAAACACACATATATTAAATATTAGAAGCTGGAGTCTACGTATGAGAGAGGATGGGATGCTTGCTTGTCTTTCTGAGTCAGAGTTATCTCCTTCTTTCCTTCCTTCCTTCCTTCCTTCCTTCCTTCCTCCTTCTTTCCTTTTTTCCTTTTTTTCTCTTTTTCTAAGACAAGGTCTCTCTACATACATAGCCCTGGCTGTCCTGGACTCACTATGTCGACCAGGCTGGCCTTTAATTTACAGAGGTCCATTCACCTGCCTCTGCCTCCTGAGTGCGCCACCACTCTTGGCTCTCTACCTTCTTAATATATTCAAGTGCCACCTGTTTTCTTGCAAATTTCATTGTTTATGGCTAATAAAATTCCATTGTGTATATGTAATACATTTCATCATCCTTCAGTTGATAGGTGTGTAGGTTGGCTCCACTTCCTAGCTGTGTTGACTAGAGCAGCAATCATCATGGATGTGCAGGTGTCTTTATGGCAGGTTGCAGAGTCCATTGGGTATGGGTCCAGGAAGTGAAATAGCTGAGTCTTATGGTAGTTGTATGTTTAGTGTTTTGATAAACCTGCCCACTAGTTTCCATAGTAACTTCTTCAGTTTACATGCCCATCAACTGTGAATAGAGGTGCCCAGTTCCCCATATCCTTGTCAACATTTGTCGTTATTTGTTTTCTTGATGATAGCCATTCTGACTAGGGTGAAATGGAATCACAAAGTAGTTTTAATCTACATTTGTTTTCTTGTTTATTTTTACTTTTGCTTTTTTTTTTTTAAAGTTTTTTTGTGTTGTAGGTATTACTCCTCTGGCATATATGTGTGGCTAGCGAAGATTTTCTCACAGTGTTCTGTAGGCTGCCTCTCCTTTTTGCTTTTGCAGTACAGAAACTTTTTAATTTCATGAGCCTCCGCTACTCAACCATTGACTGTATTTTCTGAACAATTAGTGTCCTGTTCAGGAAGTTTTGAACTCTGGTGAGGTTTTGAAGGTTTTTTTTTTTTTCTGTAGTTGGTTTTGATTTTTGCTCTTTTGTCTTGAAGTTTTTTCTTTTAGTTGTTTTAGGTTTTTTTTTTTGTTTGTTGTTTGTTTTGAGACAGGGTTTCTCTGTGTAATAACCCTGGCTGTCCTGAAACTCACTCTGTAGACCAGGCTGGCCTTTGAACTCAGAGATCCATCCATCTCTGCCTCCCAAGTGCTGGGATTAAAGGCGTGCGCCATCACCACCCAGCTTGTTTTAGGTTTCACGATGAGATTCTTGATTCGTTTGGAGTTGAGTTTTCTGTAGGGTGAGAGGTAAGGATCTAGTTTCATTCTTCTGCACATAGCTATCCAGTTTTTCCAGTGCTGTTTGTTGAAGACTTTCTTTTTGCAGTGTTAAGAACTGAACTAATGACTTGCCTGTCACTGTCTTACACTCCAAGCCCCTTTTTTTTAATTTTCTTTTTTCCCTGGTGATAGGAATTGAGTTCAAGGCCTTGTACATACTAATCAAGCACACTACCATTAAGCTATGTCATCCCACCTTTTAAAGCCTCTATTCTTTTTTCAGTTTTAGATTTATTTATTTTATGTATATGAGCATTTTGTCTGCATGTATGTATGTGTACCCCAAGCATGCCTGATGCTCAGGGTGGTCAGAAGAAGGCATTGGATCCCCTGAAACTGAAGTTTAAATGGTTTTGAGCCACCATGTGGGTGCTAAGAATCAAACCTAGGTACTCTAGAAGAGCAACAGGTGCTTTTAACCACAGATATCTCTCCAGCCCCAAAGCCTATGTTCTTAAATATGACAACTCATGGCCTGTTATGGGTGTCTATTGTTTACATCTGAATTGTGGATCAGCTTAAATATATCCTGTCAGACATTTGAAATTTTCCTCCCAAACTCAAGTAAGGCCATCCCGACAAAGTCTACAGTAGAGGTTGATGGCTGAAGGTGTAATGGAAGGCTGCTTGTTGGTTCCCAGCCACCCGGCTAGCTTAGACCCAAAATAATCACACAGAAACCATATTATTTAAATCACTGCTTGGCCCATTAGCTCTAGCTTCGTATTGGATAACTCTTACATATTAATTTAACCCACTTCTATTAATCTGTGTATCACCACAGGACAGTGGCTTACTGGCTAAAGTTCCCAGCATCTGTCTCCGGCTCCACCGCTTCTCTCTGACTCCACCCTTCTTTCTCCCAGCATACAGCCTAGCTTTCCATGCCTAGTTCTGTTCTTCCCTGCCATAGGCTCAAAGCAGTTCTTTATTCATTAACCAATAAAAGCAACACAGACAGAAGGACTTCCCACACCTTGAAGGTAACTTCATAGCAGATCCATAGGTTATGCCAAGTTCATTTACATGTTATGTGACACTTAAGAACAGTGATCAGCTAGGCATGGTGACAGAGGCCTCTAGTCCGAGCTACTCAAGAGGTTAAGGCAGGAGAATGAAAAGTTCAAGGCCTACTGAGCTACACAGTGAGTTCAAGGCAAGCATGGGCAACTTAATAAAAAGAGAGCTGGTGATACAGCATTGTGGCAGGGTGCTTGCCTAGCATAGATAGGAGGCTTAGTGTCCAGTACTGTAAAAGACAAAAAAAGGAAAGATGCTTGTGGAGCAATGGCTAGGTAACTTGTCATGTTTGTTTTCTGTTGCTGTGGGGAGCACCAAGACCAAGAACAGCTTGGGGAGGAAAAGGTTTATTTCAGTGTGTAGCTTATTGTCTATCACTGAGGGAAGTCAGGGCAGGACCTCAAGGCAGGAGCTGAAGCAGAGGCCTTCTGATGGCTTGCCAGCTTGCTTTCTTTTTCTTGTTTTTCTTCTTTTTTTGTCTTTGTTGTTGTTGTTGTTGTTTGTTTGTTTTTTGAGACAGGGTTTCTCTGTGTAGCTTTGGAGCCTGTCCTGGAACTCACTCTGTAGACTAGGCTGGCCTCAACTAGTCTAGATCTAGAGATCTGCCTCCCTCCCGAGTGCTAGGATTAAAGGTGTGTACCATCACTACCCGCTTGGCTAGCTTGCTTTCTTTTACAACCCAGTACCACCTACCCAGCGGTGGCACCACCCCCACTCCCACATCAATCAGTAATCAAGAAAATGCTCCATAGCTTTGCCTGCAGGCCAGTCTGATGGAGGCATTTTCTCAATTGAGATTCCATTTTCCAGATGACCCTAGCTGTGTCACGTTGTCACAAAAACTAATGAGCGCACACCCTAAGGTAAACAGACTGAAGGAAAGTCCTGTAATGGAGGAAGAGGGGTTCCCTCTCAGAATAATCTCATCCAGGCACCAACAGGTACAGGGCCTTCCACTGTGCTCTGAGAGTCACATTGCTTAACTCTTCTAGAAAGTGTTTCAGAGTTGTCCTCGGAGTATTCGTATGATTCCTTTCTGGTGCCCTCTGTCTGTATTGCCTCCCCCATTCTGTTCCATGATATCCTTAAATGCATTTTGACAGTAATAACACCGAAGAGCTTTTGCAGCTACTGGGCACTGTGCTTAGAGCTTTCCAGATGTCATCTCTCTTTAATCTTCAGTCGAGTACTTTTTATGTAATGTGTGCCATTGGATTTAGGGCCTTGTACCGGCTGGGCAAGTGCTCTATCATTGATCTACTCTCCAGCAGTACATTTTATTTTTTATTAATTCTCTTTACTTAGCTCTTATAGATACTATATGAGGTAGGTATCATTATCATTTTCTCTGTTTTACAGATGAAAGAAGAGGAATGTCAGAGGAATGACTAACCTGCTAGAAGCCATCTAGCTAGTAAGTGTTAGAGCCAGCAGCCAGCCCAAACCCATTCTATCATTCTGCACTCCGTCCTGAAAGCCCAAAGCTTTCATTTGTTCCTGCTGTCTGGTTCTACCCATTGCCTTCTTTCCCTTTGGTTTCTCAGACTTCCTGGCTGTGTCAGTTCCTGCATCACAGACCCTTCCCTTGGCTTCTATAGTGCCCTAGGTGCTGCATCTCCTTCCTTTTTATTCTTTGCCTATTTTATCTTTCTATCTCTCTTTCTTTCCCCCTTCTCCCCATCCTCCTTTCTTTTATCCTTTCCTTCTTTGTCAGGATCTGATTATGCATCCCTGGCTATTTAGAACTCACCCACTATCTAGCCCAAGCTGGCTTGCCCCTGCCTCCTGAGGAGAGGCTCTGGTTATAGATGTGCCACCACATGGCCTTCCTGGTCCCTCTTATAAGTCAACTGCATCTCTTTTTGCTCTCTTTTGTGTGGAGTCATTGTCCTTTGCTTCTTCTCTGTATTCAGAGTTCTTGTTTTATCTGATGACTTATGCTTGCAGAACTGCTCAGACAGATCTTTTCTTCTGTACAAGATCTGACAAGCTTTTCTTCAGCATGCATCAGGAACCAAGTTTGTCATATTATTGGCTAACATTTTCCTGGGTCTTCATTTGATCTTCTCAATTAGAGGATAACCTTGTAACCCTTTCAGTACTGCTGTGACATGTTGCCTTGTACATAGTAAGTGCTTACTAAATATTGGTTGGTTGATTGTCTCTTGGGTAGGAGGGTAGGATAGGGAAGGGATTGACTATAGAAATGTATCCTAGGGAGCATAATCTTTATTTTCATCTCTTTATTTTGGGAGCTGGTTGGTTGATTTGCTGTTGGTTTGTTGATTGTATTTGTGGTACTAGAGATTGAACTAAGGTCCTCACACGTTCTAGGAAGTCATTCTACCACTGAGGTATGTCCCTAACCTTCTTATTTTGAGACAAGGTCTTATTTAGCCCCAGATGACCTGAAAATTGCTATGTAGATCAGGCTGGCTATAGACTCACAGAGATCTGCCTGTCTCTGTGTCCCAAGTGCTGGAGTTCAAGGTATACACCAACACACCCAACCTTTTTTTACTTCTCTTTTTTGAGGCAGAGTCTCATATATCCCAGGCTGATCTCAAATGTAATTTACAGCTAAGAATGACCTTGAACTGCTGAAATTCCTGCTTCTACTTCCTGAGTGCTAGGAATTAAACCCAGGTCTTTGTGCATGTTAGGCAAACACTCTGTCAACCAAGCTATATCCTCAGCTCCTTATTATTATTTTTCACATTTTGAGAGAGGATCTCATTAAGTTAGCCAGGCTAACCTTGAACTCACTGTGTAGTCTGGATGGGTCTTAGACTTATGATCTTCATGCTTTAACCTCCTGAACTGATGGAATCATAGGTCTATACCACAAAGTCTGGCTTGAAACTTTGTCTTACATGTCGTAAGTTGTATTCAAGAGGTGCACTTTACTGAGTGTACTGTGATAGCACTGTGCTTGGTGTTGGGGTTCCATAAATATTTGTAAATCAATGAAGGGCTTGATGAATTGTGCCTCTATGTCTACCTTTCAGTGGGTGAATTTCAGTGTGTGTCTTTGATTGGCAGGCGTCAAGAGAAGAGTCATAATGCACAACCCAAGATTACTCCTTTCCAGAGTGGGTTTCTTCTCCAAACCAGGACTGCTTCCTTTGTATGCTGCAAATGCACCAGATTTGCCACAGTCCTTTTTGGGCAGAGCACATAAGGGAAATTTCACCAGTGTGATAATTAAGAAGCATCCAAGCCGACAAAAACATCAGAAGAAACAAAGGCATTTCAGATCACTAGATGACTCCTGGCAGGAGAGGTAAGACTCAAGCTGTTGGCATTTGTTTTCAGCAAGTCAGAATCCCTGGGTCCACTGAAATTCTGTATTGCTAATCAGACTAATACAGAAATTATGACAATTCATGAGGGTACTTGTAGTGTGATCAGGGCAATCTTGAGGACTTGTGAAAGACAGTAATGGAACTAATTTGGGAACTAGTAGGAAATATTCTTGTCTTAGAGTGCATCTTTGTCAAAAGGGAGGTCTTAAATTAGGAACTTGCTTTAAAGAAGGTCTGTGGAACCGAGCATGGTGGTACACACTTGAAATTGCAACAATCAGGAGATGGAGGCAGGAAGATTCAGCGTTATCCTGAGCTATACAGCAAGTTTGAGGCTAGCCTGCGATACATGAAGCCCTGTCTTCAAAACCAAAGTAAAATGAAAATAAAATAAAACAATTTAAAATCTAAGAAAATAAAAATCAAAATATTATTCAGGGCATTCTGAATAATAAGCCTTTTATCTCAGTGCTTGGGCCGCAGAAGCAGTGGGTGAGTTCGAGGCTAGCCTGGTATACATATAGTGATAGACCAACCAGGGCTACATAGTGAGACTTTGTCTCAGAGATGGGGAGAGTGGGGTAGAGAGAGAGAAGAAAAATTACTACATTGATTGGGCATGAGTAGTCCTGTTACAGCCAAACTAGCAGAAATATACGTCATTTTATGCAACAAATGTATTTTTTTAAAAGATTTATTTATTACGTATAGTGTTCTGCCTGCATATGTGCCTTCATGACAGAAGAGGGCACTAGATCTCATTACAGATGGTTGTGAGAGCCACCATGTGGTTGCTGGGAATTGAACTCAGGGCCTCTGGAAGAGCAGCCAGTGCTCTTAACCGCTGAGCCATCTCTCCAGCCCAACAAATGTATTTTTGAAGTCAAATTATATTTTAAAATTATTAAGGAGGTGAGCCTTTTAGAGACTCCTAGAAGTAAAGCTTTTTGTAATATGACTAATTACCGCCTGATAAATCTGGATTTTTCTTATATTGAATTTGCCCATCTGTTCAGCTTTGGTAAGTAGTAGGCATCACCCAAATGGGCTCTTCTCCCAGACTCCCATTGCCTTAGGGGAATGAGAGTCAGTTGTAGCTTCTGAATTGATAAGTTAATCATCAGAGGCTGGTGGCAGGAAGTGCTTATGCATAGTAGGTGCTCAGTACATATTTAGATCATGAACGGCATGTCTGAATTATTTTTATTCAAGGCTGGCTGACGCTGTGACCCCGCTCTGGAGGCTGAGCTATGAAGAACAGCTCAAGGTAGGTGTCTAGCTTGAGCCTTCTCCCCCTACTCCTGCAGCAGAATGGCACTAGACTTATGCAAAACCTGATTGGAGAGTTCAGTCCAATTGCCCTACATGCCTTTTTGTGGTTGGTTTGTTTGTTTGTTTTGAAACAAAGTGTCGTGTAGCCCAGGCTGGTCTCCATCTCATTCTGTAACTAAGGATGACCTCGAACCTTTTACTCCTCCTGCCTCCTGGATTACAGGAGTGCACCATCCTACTTACTTTATACCAATCATGGGCTTAAACCCAGGCTTTTACAAATGCCAGACAAGCCCTGTGTCACGGAAACCATGTTCCCAGCCCACCCTGAAGGTCTTTAAAACTGGTTTGCTAATGACTCTGATGGTTGAACTTTAGGCTAGTTATAGCTTCTTTTTTTTTCTTTTCTTTCTTTCTTTCTTTTTTCTTTTTTCTTTCTTTTTTTTTATTTTTGCGAGACAGGGTTTCTCTGTGGCTTTGGAGCCTGTCCTGGAACTAGCTCTTGTAGACCAGGCTGGCCTCGAACTCACAAAGATCCGCCTGCCTCTGCCTCCTGAGTGCTGGGATTAAAGGCGTGCGCCACCACCGCCCGGCTGTAGTTATAGCTTCTAAACTCTAGACACATATTTCCAATTGCTGTTGCTCTTCTTTGTTTTTGTTGACATTCTTGTGTGTAAGAGTAATAATATAGTCAAATTTCCCAACACGGGAGCCACCAGTCACATATGTTTGTTTAAATTTAAGTATAGTCAATTTTGCATAATGCTTGCTTTGAAAACAAATTTGTTCCAGTGGATCGATGTATTAGAGAACAATTTGAGCATAATGCAGATTTTCTGTTCGCCAGGAGCAATTTTGTTCATGAGAAGTGCTAGGTGAAAGAAGGAACTTGCACCCAGTTGAACTGGGCGGTATACGAATACGTAAAATGTATATGCATATAGCTCAGCCATCTACGGTTCTCTGAGGGCGCTGTGGCCCATACCTATTCAATGCTGGTGATCAAATACTCTACCCAGTGTACTTTCGTTCCTCATACTGTTCTTCCCTAAGTGGTGACTCTTTTGGCACTGGCTTCCACAAATAAATCTTAGGTCTTTAGGGGGAAATTCTAGACTTGTTGTCATGTTCTTTCTTTCTTTTCAGAAAATTTGAAGATTTACTTGTTATTTTATATGTATGAGTATTTTGCCTACTTGTATATGTGTGCACTATGTTCATGGCTGGTGCCTCAGAGATCAGAGGGCATCAGATCCCGTGGGGCTAGAGTTCCAGATAGTTGTTAGCTACCATGTAGGTTCTGGGAATCGAACCAGGGTCCTCTGCAGGAACAACAGGTGCTCTTAACTGATAGCCAACTCACCAGCCCTGTATTCTTATTTTGTTTTAGTCATTTGACATGCCTAAAATGGTGCTGCTCTTGTCACATCCCATGTTGCAAAGTGCAAGAGCGTTTGTACGTGTACACACACACACACACACACACACATACACACACACACCCCTCTTACATACCCTCAGCTATAAGGATGACAATAAAAAGCTTGGCATGGTGGCACACACCTTTAATCCCAATGCTTGGCAGGTAGAGATAGGTGGCTCTTGAGCTGGAGGTAAGCCCAGTCTACATAATGAGTTCCAGGCCAGCCAGGACTACATGGTGAGATGCTTCCGGAAAGAAAGAGCAGGGCAACTGGAAAGATATTCAGTACTTAAGAGCACTTGTTGCTCTTCCAGAGGCCCTGGGTTTAATCCCTAGCTCCCACATGGCAGCTCACAACCCTCTGTAACTTGCTTCCAGGGAATCTGGCACCTTCTGGCCTCCATGGGCACCACACACA
>PVIU01007656.1:16567-31838 GCA_004026605.1 Ondatra zibethicus | reverse complement strand
ACCAAGGCTCAGACAAGCCATCCAAACAGCATGGGTACTCCCTGGGAATCTGGAGAAGTCAGGTGATGGCTTTGACTCGTAGAACTGAGAACACAAGGGCAGAGAGGTCAGGTATGGAGAACAGGACCAGCAGGAACAGAACATGCAGTGACCTTAAAGACAATTGAATTCAAAGTGGTTGGTGCAGACCTTGAGGACAAGGATGAGCAGGGATGCTTTGAGTGCTGTCATTAGGATCGCAGCCCTCCCTGTGCTTTCTTCTCTGAAGGCTGCTTACCCATGTGAACTACCTGAGACAGTTTAGAATGTTGTATGCCCAACCTTATCGCTCCTGTGAGCCCCTCCTTAGTCTCACCAGGCACATTTCAAGTGCTCTAGCCACACGTGACTAATGGCTACTGTGTGTGGAGAACACAGCAGAGACAGAACATTTCCATTATAGGACGTTCTACTGGGCAGCACTGAGAAATACTTTAAGTGTTTAATCTTAAAGGTCAGATGAAAAGATGAGCTCACACAGAACTCCCTCTTGACCTTTCCTTGGCATCTTATTAAGTCTTTGCCTGTACTGTATTTCCTGCTTCTCTTATCTGCTAAGCACATAACCCATGCATCTCGGAGAGATCCTCTTTTGTCTCCTCTTTGCAGTGAAAATACAAAATGCTTCACTGTATTGCTTATATTCTTTCTGTTGCAGATGAAATTTGAAGCTCAGAAGACAATTTTACGAAGACTAGAGTCTTACCTGCAGTTCCTCCATGGAGTCCATGGGACAGTGGCCTCACCTCATTCGGAGGGGCTGCTTTGTCACCTCCATCCTATTATACCTTCTGTAAGTCCCCACCTCCCTAATTATTACCTACTGTGGCCTTGGAATGGCTAATGATATCAGTAATAGTCGCTGGGCACTTGCTGGGGCGGGTGATTACCCTGCATCATTTTCTCATTCTTCTGTTTACAATGGTCCTGAGGGATAGATAGGTACTGTCATTTTGTAAATGAAGCTATCAGAGAACACCGAGACTAGGCAGTTTACCTACGGCACACATATTCAAAGTGTCAGAGCTAATGTTTACATATTCTGGACTGTCTGATACAGAGCCCACTTTATCAGCCACTAGCATGCTAGCTCCTTAGTCAGATTCCAGGCTTCAAAAACCTTCCTAACAGTGCTTCCAAATAGCAGAATTTCATTTATGGCAGAAGTTGGCATGCCATGTCCCTTAGACCAAATCTGTCGTTCTGTATTACAGCCTAACCCACCTGTTTGTGTCTGTGGCTGCTTTCGAGGCTACAGTGTCACGGTGGAGTAGTTATGACAGGTGTCATATGTCCTGCAAAGCTTAAACTATTCCAGCTCTTGACAGGTCACTTTTGCTAGCTCCTGTTTTATGGCAAGATTGAAATTTCTTTTTCTTTTTCAGAGTAGCAAGGAAACTTTATTGAAAAGCAAATTGACAGAGAAATATGCTGTCAAGAGTGTTTGGATCATTTCAGCCACAGGCTTTCCCATGTACCTCATCTTCCAAGTCAGCCACATTGGTCCCCATTCAGAGAACATGGCTGTGTTCTCTTTCTTGTTGTCCTCTTTGATTTTGTCTGATCTCTTGTTCTCCTTTCTTTCCTTCTGTCCTTGCCAGCCCATCATCAATGGCTACCGAAATAAGTCCACCTTCTCTGTGAACCGGGGCCCCGACGGCAATCCAAAGACTGTGGGGTACTACCTGGGAAGTTGGAGAGGTCAGTTGAAAACAAAACAAAGCAAAACAAAACAAAACAGACAAAAAATACAAAACAATCATGGAGAGGGATGAGGAGGGCACAGATAACAGTGTCAGTAGGAGTGGAACACACAAAGACCTTAAAGCAAGCTGACTTTGATGCAGCGCATGGCCGCAAGGTTGGTCTGGGTTAATTTCTGATCATTATAACAGTGATAGCTATCACTGCCCTTGCCTATACTGCCTCTAAATGCAATTTCTCAGATAACCCAGTGAAGGCTTAGAGTAAATGTTTTTGTTATCACTGCTGCCACCTCATCATTGTCATTGTAATGCTTATTTTTGCTCCTGTCCATATTGGGAGCAGTGCCCTCATTGTTTGTGAGTCACTATCAATCCCCATCCTCATAGACCTAAAAAACTAGCGCTTTCTGTGCTGAATCCATTGTAAAGAATTGGAAGGGAAAGGGGGTACATGTGAGGGAAATCACAATGGCATTTTCTGGAACTCAGTTCCTGCATCCATTCCCAGATTCCATCCCTGAGCTTTTTATTTGCCCATTTTCAATAAATCAAGTCAAAGCACCATCATTTGATATTAGTCACACTGTTTAATATCCATATGCCTTGAACTACAGTTCATTAGGACAAGCAACGCATTTGGCTTTTCCCTTCATGTGCTGAATTAAATGACTTAATGACGTCAGTGTTCTATTATTCAGTAATAGATAAACAAAAGCCATTACATTTTATTTCCCTCTTAGAATCTGAACAGAAAGCAGATATCGTCACAAGGCACACTCATGGTATGAGAGGAAGCGTTCAGGACTAGCTCCTTTAAGAACTAGCTGATGAATAGCTAAACCAGGGAACAATTATGTTTTCTCTGAAAAAAAAAATAGCTATGTACTTGAATTAGGCCTTTTTGCTTCTTTGTATCAACATATGCCTCTGAAAGGAGGGATGCTGCTGGGTTAGGATGAAAACCATATAAATAAATCATTTTTCTTCACGTAGATGGGAATATCGTCTGCTTACCATGTAGCCATCTGAAAAACATCCCAGAGAAACACAGTCAAGTGGCTCAGGTAAAAATGAACAAGGGCTAGTGGAAGATGACCTGGGGGGGGCAATTGTAGTCTTAAATTGCACGTCTGTGACATTTTAATATGGGTGCCTGCCGTGACTGCTGGAGGAAAGGAGCAGCTCTGTGCTGAAAGCCTACCTTTTAATGTGGGCAGAACATTGTTCTGGTTTTGTTCCAGGGACGGTAGAGAGTGGGAGGCAGAACTGAACTGCTGTTGTTACTGGAAATGTCAAGGGGTCCAGGGACGCTAGGAGTTGGGAATTAACAGGAAAGAGGTACTGCTGAGGCCACTGTGTTGAGTCAGGTGTTCAAAATATTTGAAAGGTTAATGCTTTCAGCAGAACAAAGAAATACCATGAGAGCAGCAGGCATGGCAGTAAGGCATTCATCATGAGGCTGAGCTGGGGACTGCCTGTTTAGCATTGATGAGGACCTGGCTTTGATTCCTGGCACCTCAAAAAAAACCAAATTTCTCATGGGATTGACCCCAGAGATATTTCTGAGTCTGTCTGTTTTACGGGCCCACTTCTGGTGCCTACTGTGTCTGAGGCAGTCTACCTGGAGAGGGGCTACAGTGGCTACTCCGTTTAAATGATGCCTGTGCTTGTGGATCTGAACAGCAAAAGGCCAAAGCCTCAAGCTAGATTCCCAGATGGCTCTCTTCCCCCCTTCATTCTTACCAGTGCCTACCCTTTTAATGATTCTTGCCTCTGACATAGGGGTGCTGCCTTTTCTTGGGTCACATGATAGCTTTCAGAACTCCCCATCTGGGACACAGCTGTTTTTGTAGACTCATTTTCCACGATCCCCATGCCCTTCAGAATCACCTTCTTGTCCTATTTTTGTGGGGGATTTTTCTATTTCATTACATTTATTTATGTGCATGGTGTGTGAGTATGTGTGTGCAGCACGCGCTGTACGTGTGTACTGTGGTACAGTTGGGGAGGTCAGAGGACAAGAATCTCAGGCATCAACCTCAGGTTGTCAATGTTGGTGACTAGCACTCTTCCAGTGAGCCGCATCACTGGCCTCTTGTTGTCATTGGCTTCTTGTTAGTGATTATTCCTAACGCTTACCTTTCTTTGCATTTTTTAAAAAGAAATACTATCTTTTCTCATTTTGCATACCAATCCCACTCCCTCTCCTCCTCCCATTTCCTCCACCTTCTCCCCTACCACACTCCCATCCACTCCTCAGAGAGGGTAAGGCACATTGCTTTGGGGAAGGCCCAAGGCCCTCTCTACTATATCCAGGCTGAGCAAGGTATCCATCCAAAGAGAATGGGTTCCAAAAAATCAGTAGAAGCAGCAGGGACAAATCCTGGTGCCACAGCCCCTCAGTCTGCCCCAGCCATACAACTGTCACCCACATTCAGATGGTCTAGTTTGGTCCTATGCTGGTTCCTTCCCCGTCCGGCCAGAGTTGGTGAGCTCCCATTAGCTCAGGTAAACTGTTTCAGTGGGTGTCCCCATCATGGTCTTGACCTCTTTGCTCATATTCTCACTCCTTCCACTCTTCAACTGGACTTTGGGAGCTCAGCCCAGTGCTCTGCTGTGGGTCTCTGCCTCTGTTTCCATCAGTTGCTGGATGAAGGTTCTATGGTGACAATTAAGATATTCATCAGTCGGGGCTGGAGAGATGGCTCAGTGGTTAAGAGCACTGACTGCTCTTCTAGAGGACCCGGGTTCAATTCCCAGCACCCACATGGCAGCTCACAACTGTCTAAAGATCCAGTTGCAGGGGATCTGACACCTTCACACCAGTGCACATAAAATAAAGTTGAATAAACCATAAAAAATATTAAAAAAAAAGATATTCATCAGTCTGACTACAGGGCAAGGCCAGCTTGGGCACCCTCAGCTTTATGGCTTAGTGTCTTATCTGGGATCATCCTTGTGGATTCCTGGGGATTTCTCTAGTGTCAGGTTTCTTGCTAGCCCCAAAATGGCTCCCTCAATCAAAATACCTCTTTCCTTGCTCTCAGTCTCTGTCCTTCCCCCATCTCGACTATCTTGTTCCCTTCCCCCTCCCCTTTTCCACTTCTCTTCCCCTTCCCCCCTCCCTTGTCCCACCACCCCAATATTCCCAATTTTCTCAGGAGATCTTGTCTATTTCCCCTTCCCAGGGCTATCTATATATGTTTCTCTTAGGGTTCACCTTGTTACTTAGCTTCTCTAGAGTTGTGGACTGTAGGCTCCTTATCCTTTACTTTACAACTAGTATCCACTTACTTAATACCTTTACCTTTGGTTTTGGAAGATTAACATAAAGAGCTCTCAGAAGCAAATTCCTTTTGCTGTTTGTCCATCTACAAACATCACTGAAGTCCAACCGTTCTTTACTTCTGTCTAAGTGAAAGATATAGTTCTTTCCCCTTGTCCCATCAAGGCTTATGTTTTTCTTTGTTTGGACTCATTCCTGCTTCTTAGGTTCCCTGTCCTTCATTACACACCTCTTCTCTTGTTTCTTTGTCCACCCCCACCTCATAGCTCTTTTTGCTTCGTGGTATGATTAATATTTCCCACCTTTAAGAAATTCTAATGGTTCTTACTTATGTCTTGAGCACTCTACTGAAATTGATCTTGCCCAAGCCATCAGTGAACTTGGTTTTGTCAAAGACCATATAAGCTTTCTGCCCTTAGCTTATTACTCTTGTTTTCTCTTCCTTTAGCACTGTATCTGTCTTATTCTAGTTTTCCTCCTGAAACACTGCCTTCATTTGGTTTGTGATACCTATTCTCTGATGGCTTTCCTCCTAAATTTTTCATAAATACTTATTTTATTTGTGTGTGTGTGCATGCCATTTGTGTGCAGGTGCTTGCAAAGGCTCCCTGGAGCTAGAGTCATAGGCAGCTGTGAGATACCTGATATGGGTGTTGGGAACTGAACTTGAGGTCCTCTGGAAGAACAACAAGCTATTTTAACCCGTGAGCCATCTCTCCAGCCCGAACTTTCCTCCTGCCTTGTTGACTACTTCTTAGTCATTCTCATGGGATTTTTTTTTTGTTTTGTTTTGTTTTGTGTTTTGTTTTTTCGAGACAGGGTTTTTCTGTGGCTTTGGAGCCTGTCCTGGAACTAGCTCTTATTATAGACCAGGCTGGGCTCGAGATCACAGAGATCCGCCTGCCTCTGCCTCTGCCTCCCGAGTGCTGGGATTAAAGACGTGTGCCACCACTGCCCGGGCTGGGATTTTTTTTTTAAAATCAATTCTTTCCTATTATCATTGTTGGTGTCCCCGAGGACTCTATGCTAAGCCCTCTTCTTTCTGAATATATTCTTGGGAGTTAGTACCCAATCTTAACTGGTGCCTTGAATAGATGCTTAATAAATGGATAGCTGTTACCTTGTATTTATATTATATTGCTGTTTTAAGCTTGAGAAACTTCCCAGAGACTGCTGAGCATCCTTAAAAAGCCATTAATTGGAGATCTTGGAATCAGTGTTGTCCTAATCTGGCCTTCTCAACGTCTGTGCTGTTGCTATTTTGTGTTGTGTATATTTTCTCTTGTGAGGGGCCATTAGGTCCATTGTATCATGATTAGCAGTGGCTGTAGTGTCCCATCTACTAGGTACCATTAGTTGATAATAACCAAAATTGCTTCCACTGTCCCCTGGTGAACACAGTTTCCTCGTGCTGATAACCACGGTCCTAAACTAAGCGCTTCCTCTTATTTTCCCTAATGTTTCTTCCACAGTTTAGTTATTGGCATTCTACTGGACTAGAAACTTCTGTCATCTTAGTTCCTGTCTCAGTTTCCTGTTCCTCTTTGACATCTAACCCATCTCCAAGTCTTTGCTTGTTTTACTATTCTAGAAATATCTTGAATCTACCCAGTTCTATACTGTCAGTACTTGAGTTCAAATGACCATTCTCTGTCATCTGGACAATTGTAGCACGAATTCTAATTGGTCTTAATAAATAAAACTCCAGCCGGGCAGTGGTGGCGCACACCTTTAATCCCAGCACTCGGGAGGCAGAGGCAGGTGGATCTCTGTGAGTTCGAGACCAGCCTGGTCTACAGAGCTAGTTCCAGGATAGGCTCCAAAGCTACAGAGAAACCCTGTCTCAAAAAAAAAAAAAAAACCAAAATAAATAAATAATAAATAAAACTCCATGTCAGATATTAGGCGGTGAAAGCTGAAGGATCAGAGAAGCAGTGTGGCCAGCCACTAGGGAGACCTTTTACTTCTACCAATGCTGAGACCAAAGGGCCGATTCTGTCCTCAGACTGCCTCCTCAGACTGATGTTTGGTGCATCAGTCTTGCAAAGTCTGCAGACTTGCCAGCAGTCTGAAGATGCTACTGAACATTGGTAGAAGTAAAAGATCTCTCTAGTGGCTGGCTGCATGCTTCTCTGATCCTTCAGCTTTCACCGCCTAATATCTGACTCCAAGTTTTATTTATTAAAACCAATTAGAACCCGTGCTACAGACTATTACTTTAATGTCCACACTCATCTCCCTGGCTCGTTTTCTCATTGCATTCTCCTCCACTCAGAGTTCCAGCTATATGGAAACTGAAAATAACATAGTGCCATTCTCCCGCTAAAAGTTCTACATGGTTGCCTGGTCATTTTAATTCTTTTTTAAAAATTATCCTGTTTGTGTGTGTGTGTGTATTGGTTTGTGTATGCATGTGCACACAGGCCGTGGCACACATGTGGAGATCAGAGGACAGCTTACTAGAGCTAATTCTCTCCTTCTACCATATGGGTCCCAGGGATCCAGTTCAGGCTGCCAGCATTGGCAGTACGTGCCTTTATCCACTGAGCCATCTTGCCAGCCCTGCCTAGTATCTTTTAGAATGAAAGTTTAAATTCTTTACCCTTCCACTTTCAGATCTTCATGGCAAGGTTCCCAGCCTTATCTTCTGCTCTATGCCTGCCTGTTTTCTTCTCTCCATTTGTACTGAACCCGTGCGACACTGCCATGCTATCTCATTCCTGCCTGCCTGCCCTCTCTTTGTAGAATGTTTTCAGTTTGCAACCCATCCCCACCACTGCCACTGCTATTTATTCTCCAAGATTCACTTCAAGCATCAGTTCTATGGAAAGCTATATATGACGCCTCAGCCTGATTAAGACTCCCTGTCCTCTGCACGTGGGTATCTCTGCTGCGCATCTCTTGTACAGCACCTGGTACACCATATTTCATTGTCTGTGGTTGCCTCCCACACTAGGCTGTGGAGGTAGCAGCTATGCAGTATCTCACTTTGTATAGCACCCAGGACTGATTCATGCACAATGTGTGTGAGTTTGGCACATGTTTAGTAAATTAATACTTCTTATTTTATCTGTATTCGCACCTACCTTCCATCTATCTTCTTTAGATTCTTTTAAAGCACATTGTAGACATATCACATCAAATGGGAACATTTTCATATGAGCTCTAGGAGAAGGAAATTACTTTTAAAAATATACATTATACAACCCATAATATAAAATATAACATTATACAACCCATAATATAAAATATTTGGTATTTAGATTTGATATTAATTTAACTAGTGTTTTGCATTTTTTTTCAAGACAGGCCTTTTGTCCGTGAAGCCTTAGCTGTCCTGGAACTCACCCTGTAGACCAGGCTGGCCTTGAACTCACAGAGATCCACCTGCCTCTGCCTCTTGAGTGCTGGGATTAAAGGTGTGGGCCAGCACCTCGGCTTGTGTTTTGATTTTTCTTATAGTTGTTTTTCTCAAGTCAGGATTTTAATAAGATTTGTTCTTGGTATCTTTGGGGTTTGGGTCTAGGCTCCCCATAGATATCAACGTCCATGAATGCTCAAGTCTCTTATATAAAAAATGGTGTAGTGTTTGCATATCACCTCTTCCCATATAATTAGATGATACATGGGTTACTTGTAATTCTTAACACAATATAAATGCTATGTGAATAGTACATACCATCAGCTATGTAAGTAGTGGTTATACTGTATTGCAGACAAAAAAGAAAAGGGTTTGTAGATGTTCAGTGCAGATACCTTTTTAAAACATTAGTTTAAGGGGGCTGGAGAGATGGCTCAGTGGTTAAGAACACTGGCTGCTCTTCCAGAGGTCCTGAGTTCAATTCCCAGCAACCACATGGTGGCTACAACCATCTATAATAGAATCTGATGCCCTCTCTGGCACGCAGAACACACATACATAAATAAATTAAAAAAAAAAGAGTTCAAAAAAAAACATTAGTTTAAAAAAGTTTGTCTTGTATATGGGGATTCAGGGGTGTATGCATGAGTGTGAAACATGAGTGTGAAGATCAGAGGATGACTTGTAGAATTTGGATGTCTCCATTCACCGTGTGGGTTGGCTTATGTTGCAAGCAGCTTTGCCCTCTGAGTCATTTTGCCAGCCCATAGCTCCACATTTTTATTTTCCCTTTTGACTTTTTTGTCTTTTTGAGTCAGGAGCTTACTCTGAAGGCCAGGCTGTCCTGGAACTCTCTGTAGCTCATGCTGCCCCCAGCCCTGCAGCTGTTTTCCCGCCTCCGCTGCTCAGAGCTAGGATTATAGGTGGCAGCTAATAAGCTTGACTTTTTCTGATTTATAAAAAACTTGATGTTTTAATTTTATGTGTATATAGTATGTATGCATTCATGGGTGTGAGGTGTGTGCACTTATGTCCATGTTGGCAGAGACCACGGGAGGGCACTGGGTGATGTTCACCCCTGGTAGTATGTGCCATATCTCGAGACAGGGCTCTTACTCAGTCTGGACCTTCTGAGTTTTGGGGAAGACTGGATGCCAGCAAGCCCCAGAGACCCACCTGGTCTTCCCTGACATCCCCCTTTGCTGGGATTACAAGTAGATGCCACTATGCCCCACTAGACTAAGATTTCGATTTTTTTTTAAAAAAAGGGTATTTATTTATATCATGGGCTCTCTCTCTCTCTCTCTCTCTCTCTCTCTCTCTCTCTCTCTGTGTGTGTGTGTGTGTGTGTATGTGTGTGTATCCGTGTGTGTGTGTCCCGATGTCCCTCTCCCACACTGGTCTTGACCTTATTGTGTATGACTTAACATATTTTTTTCCTGAGACAGTATTTTAGTATTTCACCTTGTAGCTCTGGCTGGCTGGTCTGGAACTCACAGGTATCTGTGTGCCTCTGTCTCCAGAGTGCTGAGGTTAAAGAACCTTGAACTGCTTATCCTGCTGTTTTTACTTCCTGGAGAATTACTACTGTGGTTACAGGCATGTGTCACCACACTTAGTTTATATGGTACAGGGGGTACAGGGAATTGAACCCAGGGTCTTGTGCAAGCTAGGCAAACATAGTCCCAACTTAGCTATATCTTCATCTTAGTAGATTTGGTTCTCTCGTTCATTTGATTTAATTTCATTTTATAATTTTGTGAAATAGCTATGTGATTCTAGAGACAAATCTAGAAAATAAAGTTGCATTCAGAGAGGTCAAATTTTGCTGGGTATGGCACATACCTTTAATCTTAGCACTTGGGAGGCCATCTCTGTGAGTTTGAGGCTAGCCTGGTCTAATTAGTAGGTTCCAGGATAGCCAGGAGTACATACAGAGACCGTGTCTCAAACAAATAGAGAGAGAAGTCAAATATTGATCTCTGAACCTTCTTCCAGACTTTTCCCTCCTTTTATGGCAACATTTTTTTTCTTTTTTTTTTTTCGTGTTGAAAAAATGTTAGTTATTTTAAATCTCTCCCTTTGTAGTTAAAAAGTGGCTAGCTCTATACAGTGTTTTACGCTTGGGTTTTTAAAACACATACATACACACACACACACACACACACTCACTCATGTAGACCAGCCTTGAACTTACTATGTAACTGAGGATGACCTTGAACTCTCCTGAACCTCCTACTTCTAAGTCCTAAGTGCTGAGATTACAGGTTTATAGCACAGCTGGCTTGTACTTCCATTGAGAATATTATTTATATATTTGAGAATTTCATATATTTATACAATGTATTTTGATCATATTTCCCCCACTACTCTCTTTAATTCCTCCCGGATCCCTTCCCCACATCTCTCTTCAAACTTCATGTCCTCTCTTTAATACTTCCTTTTTATAGTTGCATAGCACTATAGTGTAGATCCATTTTAAGTTTTTGTTTTTATTGGCATGGACAATTGCCTCCTTTCCATACTTGCTTAGTTTTCTACGAACCTTTTGCTAATTTTCCCCAGATGCTTTAAAAGCTCCGTCAAGCATCCATTAGTGTTTTCCACCTGCTCAACAACTTCTGTTTGTTCTTCCCCAAAGACCTTTTCTCTGGAATCTGTCTTCCTGGTCCCATTAGGCCTTCTGCATCACTATCATCCTGGTACTTCTTTCTCTTAACTTGTGTGTGTGTGTGTGTGTGTGTGTGTTTGTGTGTGTGTGTGTGTGTTTGGGGGATATACACATTTTGTGTGACACTATTCCTGGGGAGACATGGTCAAATATCTACTTATTCCAGGGAGGGAACCAATGTTAGACCAAAGTGAGGATACCACCACAACTGAGCTTGGTGAACCAGTGAGTTTTATTGGGGTTACTTACAGGAGTATGGGGGAGGAGCTGCTTACTGGATCAGAAATGACTCAAAGACAGCTGTATCATGGAAAGCCCACCCCAGCATTGATGACAGCCCATGAAAGTTGGAAACCTAGAGTGCACTGCACACGCTGCAGGCAGGTAAACAGGTTGGAGAGTGTCCTTTCTAGACAACTTAGTTGTTGAGCCTCTTACAGCTGGCTTGACTGTTCTCTGGTTCTTCCGGGCAGCTTGGCTGATCTGCCACTTCTAGGTAGCACAGCTGGTCTCTGCGTCTTCTAGGTATCCCTGCTTGTCTGAGAGTGTCTTTCAGCAGTTCTTACTGCTTACATATGCTTTGGGAGGAACTGTCTAGTGAATCTGTTCAGTTTCAGGGACTTCCTGAAGCCTTTGGGTTGTTTATTTTCTGAGCTTCTGATCATCCCTAAAGGATGAAATGTTTTTACCTCCTCTTAAGATATCCTGCTGTTTCATCTCCCCTTTAACATCCTGTGTTTTAATGAACTTCTCTCCAAGATGGGGAGTTTTATCTCTGGAAATTGCTACACAGAAGCACACATGCCTATGGATGCATACATGTTGTCACTGTACATGTTGAGGCCAGAGGTATATGTTGGGTACCTTCCTTAATCACACCCCAGTTGATTTTTTGAGACAGATTCTTTCACGGGACCTGGAGCTCATTTACTTGGTTAGGGTGGCTGGCCAATCAGCCTCTGAAGTCCTCCTATCTGTGCCCTCCTATTACCCAAGCCAGTGCTAGGATTACAGGTTTCTGCTGCTGCATCCCGCTTTTCTGTGGGTGCTGGGAACCCAAACTCTGTTCCTTATGATTGTATGGCAAGCACTTTACTGACTGAACCATCTTCCCTGTCCCCACATCCTGGGAATTTTTACTGTTGTTTAGTCTTGTCTTTTGTCATTGTTATCTGTTTGAAGACAGCGCCTCCCTATGGAGACCAGGCTGGCCTTAAATTTGACACAGTCCTGCCTTTGCCTCTTGAGTGCTGAGATTACATTTCTGTACCACCACACCCACCAGTCTTGTCTTTCCTGTTTCTTAGAGCCTGTCTTGCTTTCTTGGTTTGCACCTTCATTGTCTAAAGTACAATCTCCATTAGCTTCTTGAGGAAAGGTATCTAGGACATAATTGTTAGACTTTTACAGGTCTGTATGTAACCCTTCTTTCTACCTTGAGATGACTGAAAATGTTTGTAGGTTTAAAATTTGGGGTTTGAGCCGGGCGTTGGCAGTGCACGCCTTTAATCCCAGCACTCGGGAGGCAGAGGCAGGCAGATCTCTGTGAGTTCGAGACCAGCCTGATCTAGTTCCAGGACAGGCTCCAAAGCCACAGAGAAACCCTGTCTCTAAAAACAAAAAAAAAACAAAACAAAACAAAAAATTGGGGGTTTGAAATCATTTGACCTTGTAAAGAGTGCAGACTGTATTTTGTGGCCATCTGAGCAGCAATGTGTATGAGTCTAACAAATCTTTATCCTTTGTAGGTAATGCCTCCTTTCTTGGACACTTTTAGGGACACTTTCTTTTCTTTCTTCCCTTCTTTGATGGTTGGGGTTGGGAGGGACAAAGCCTTGCTCTGTAATCTTGTCTGGCCTGGATACTCACTGCATAGACCAGTCTGGTCTTGAACTTGAGGCTATCCTGCTGCTTTTACCTATCAAGTGCTTGGATTACAGACATGAGCTACCATGCCTAGTACAGGGAAGTCTGTCTTTATCTCAGAATTTGATGACCATGTGTCCCATTCTTTATTTCATTGTACTGACACTTCTTAGGCCTTGTCCATCTGGAAACTAATACTTCAAAATGTAGGGACTTTTCTTATTTCTTTGAGTACCTCCATCTGTTCTGTTTTCTATGTTCTCTTCTTCTCTTTCTCCCCCTCTTTCCCTTCCTCTTCCTCCTGCTTTTTTCTCCTATTCTTTTTTTGGTTTCTTTTTTTTTTAAAGAAAGCTCTCTCTCTTTTTTATTTTAAATTCATTTGTTATGTATATAGTGTTCTGGGCACCAGATCTCATTATAGATGGGTGGGAGCCATCATGTGGTTGCTGGGAATTGAACTCAGGACCTCCAGAACAGCAGTCAGTTCTCTTAACCTCTGAGCCATCTCTCCAGCCCTTTTTTTTGGTTTCTTGAGACAGGGTTTCTTGGTGTAACAGCCCTACCTGTCCTGGAACTCATTCTGTAGACCAGGCTGGCCCTGAACTCACAGAGATCTGCTGCCTCTGCCTCCTGAGTGCTGGGATTAAAGGTGTGCACCACCACTGCCTGGCTTGTTCTTTTCTTTCTCTGTCTCCTGTTCTTTGAATCTTAGAGTTCATTGGCTGCTTTTATAACCTCTAGCACTTTCTTGCCTCATATTCTCTGTCTTTTTGTCATTGTGGAAAGTTCTTGACTTAAATGCCAAAACATTTGCTGATTTTCTTTTATTATTATTATTATTCTGTTACTTTAGCACCTTATTGTTTTTTTAGTAATATAGCACTTACCCATCCATCTATCTCTCTATCATCTGCCCCCTTTGGGATTTCTTCCTTTTTAGTTTTGTATTTTATCATGGTGGCTTCACTCAGCTTTGCTGGCTGTTGATATTTTAAAAACCAGTTGGGAGTTCAGCTTGAGTAGGTATGCTGTTTCTTGGGTTCACTTCTGGTGACTGTAGGGATAGCTCTCATGTTTCTGTTAGTCAAGATCAATAATGTAAGGCTATTACTTTCTCCCAAGAATCACCTTCAAATCTCCTGCCTAGTTGCCTGTGTGCAAAGGAGACCTGAGGTCCTATTATTAGTATTACAGACTTACCTAGACTCTTTCTGGATCTATCTCTTTATTTTGTGGTTTGTATAAAAGGTTTAGTGCTTTTGTGGCTCAGGTTTTCCTGAGAAAAGAGCCTCCATTCACCTGATAGAAAAAGGTCACAAGATAGAGCAAATTCTTGGTTAGATGAAGAGGTGAATTTGTTTCCTTTTTAAGATCCAATCATTATTTTATGTCTATGGGTGTTTGCCTGCATGTATAGCTGTACACTGCATGTGCTTAGTGCCCATGGAGGCCGGAAGAGGCCATTGGATCCCCTGGGATGGGAGTTCTGCTCGTGAGATACCATGTGGGTGCTGGGAATTGGACCTGGGTCCTCTCCAAGAGCAGCTGGTGCTCTTAGCTGCTAAGCTTTCTCTTTACTTCCGCACTTTGATGTAGTCTTTCCATGTAGCTCAGGCTGGCCTGTATTCCAGACTGACATCAAATTTATACTTCTCCTGCCTCAGTCTCCCAAGTGATGGGATTAGAGGCACCACTTATTTCCCAGTTTTGTGTTCAGATTTTTACTCAAGCACTGATTTTAGCCGTGTACTTTATCATATCACTGTCTTCTGCAGTATCTTGTTATTTAGGAAGAATAGTTCATTGAGTACACTGTAAGGGAGCAGTGGGCTGGGCAGAAATTACAGTACTACCTGCATCCATTCTACAGTACTTTATACCTGCAAGCATGAGCCTTTCCTGGACTGTGTGGGGTGATCAATCTTGTATCTTTTCAGGTTCCTCTTTCAGTTTTGAGACTGGATCTTGCTATGTAGCCTAGGCTGGTCTTGAGCTTTCTATCTCCCCAGTTCTGCCTTTTAAGTACCAAGAATATAGGCATGTGCCACCTCTAGCTCATCTTTTTGCCTGGCTCGTTTTTTAACATTACTTTTTTTTTTTTGGTGTATGAGTGCTTTCCCTACGTGTGTGATGTGGGATGCCCCTCTGTATGCTGTGAATACCATTGGTGAATAAAGAAACTGCTTTGAGCCTAGAGCAGAGCAGAGCAGAACTTAGGTAGGCAGGGAAAACTAAACGGAATGCTGGGAGGAAGAAGGAGGAGTCAGAGAGAAGCCATAGATCTGCCAGAGATAGACACTGGAACTTTACCCAGTAAGCCACAGCCACATGGCGATACACAG
>PVIU01007656.1:0-16467 GCA_004026605.1 Ondatra zibethicus | reverse complement strand
TACTAGGTAGTAAGGTGAAAATTAATAATAGTAGGCAATGAGGTAGAAGTTGAGAGGTCATTTGTTCCTTACCATTTATTGTGAGTGAAATGGGGAAACTATTGAAAGTTGTGATGGGCAGGGGGATGTCATCATCAGGTTAGTTTTTAATTGGATCACTTGGATTGTGTGTCTTTCTCCCTCTGGTTCCCCTATACCTTAAAATAGACCCCCCTTCTGCTTTCATGCATTTAAAAAAAATCTAAATTTTTATATATATGAGAGAAAGCATGACATTTGCTTTTCTGGGTCTGGCTTCTTTGATTTAATATGATAATCTCCCATTCCATCCATTTTCTTGCAAATGATATTATTTCATTCTCCTTTACAGCTTAATAAATAAAACTCCATTGTGTATTATATACCATCTTTTGTTTTTGTTTGCTGATGGACGTCTAGTCTGGCTCCACATTTTGGCTATTTCAAATAGTGCAACAATAAATATTGATGTGCAGTCATCTCTTTGTTATGCTGACTTGGATTCCTTTGGGCAGATACCTGTGCTGTGGTCTAACTGGATCACAATGGTAGTTTTGTTTTTAGGTTTTTGAAGAACCGTACTGAATTCCAAGTGGTAGCACGAATTTACACTCCCACCAATGTGTTTGAGTCTTCCAGCCTGACAGCATTTGTTGTTTGTCTTCTTGCTGATAACCATGGTGATAGGGGTGAGGTAGAGTCTCAGTATATTTTTAATTTGCATTTCTGTGGTGGCTAAGGATATTGAGTATTGTAAATATGTGTGGGGTTTTTTTGCCATTTTTATTTTTAAGAACTGTCCAGTACATTTGACTATTCGTTGTTTTTTTTTTTATATTTGAGTTCGTTATATAGTCTGGATATTAATCTCCTGTCAGATACATAGCTAGCAAAGAGTTTCTCATGTTCTCTTGTTTTTTCTTTACTTAGTAACTGTTCCATTTGTAGTTCAGAGACTTTTTTCTTGGTTTTTCGAGACATGCTTTCTCTGTGTAATAGTCCTGGCTGTCCTGGAACTCTATTTGTAGACAAGGCCGGCATTGAACTCAGAGATCTGCCTCCCTCTGCCTCCCAAGTGCTGGGATTAAAGGCATGTGCCACCATGTGTTTTTGTTCAGTGTGTGTTGTTCAGAGACTTTTAATCTGATTCAGTCAATGGAGTTATTTTATTAGACATATAGCCTTAGTCAATTTCATTGTTATGTGAACACCATAGAGTGTACTTATACAAACTTGTGTGATATCTCCTACTACACACTTTGACTCAATGGTTTCAGTTCAAGCTGTTTGTAGAAGCAGAGTAAACAAAAGGACTTAAGAATAATCAAGCATAAGAGAAAGTGATATAATCATGAGATGCTATAAACACTGGATGTATGAGGCTGCTGCCATTGTAATTCAGTGTTTTTTTGTTTCTTTTTTATGGTTTATTTAACTTTATTTTATGTGCATTGGTGTGAATTGGTGTCAGATCCCCTGCAACTGGATCTTCAGACAGTTGTGAGCTGCCATGTGGGTGCTGGGAATTGAACCCGGGTCCTCTGGAAGAGCAGTCAGTGCTCTCAACCACTGAGCCATCTCTCCAGCCCGTGATTCAGTGTTTATGCTTTACAGTGAATGCTATTTGTATGAGTAATACACTGAGAAATAATAGAAAGTATAATATAAGGACTACATAAGGCAGTTAGCAATCATATTATCATCATCAAGTATTATGCACTATACATCATTATATGTGTTGTTCTTTTATATGACTGCCAGTAGGGTAGGGTTCAGTTGCACCAGCAGTCTAGGAAAAGAGGGTGAGCTGGTAAATGGGGCTGAAAAGGAGCAGCTAGTGAGGTCAAAGGAAGCAGGATAGTGGTGTTTTGAGAGCCAAAACATGAGAAGACACATGCACCAGCTGCGTCCAGTGTTGCTGAGGATGGACTATTGGACTTCGGGACCAGGAGGTTGATGACCTTAATGCAAACAGTTGAGGTGGAGTGCTGGGAGCCTTATTCAGGTGGTTAAATAGAAGGATGGGAGACAGGATATATACAGTTCTTGTGAGCTTGGCTACAACGTGAAAAAAAGAAGCAGACTATTAGTCAACAGGGACTGTGTATTCAAGAAAGATTTTCTTTTGAAACAGGGTCTCTTGTAGCCCAGGGTAGCATCCAACGTGCTACACAGCTGAGGATAACCTTGAATTCTTGGTTCTCCTGCTTCCATCTCACAAGTTCTGGGATTGCAGACATGATGCCTGGCTCCTCGATTTTTCTTTCTTTTAAACATTTTTTAAAAAAAAGATTTACTTATTTTGTATGTGTGAGTGGTTTTGCCTGCATGCATGTGTGTGTGTGCCATGTGCATGCCTGATGCCCACAGAGGCCAGAAGACAGTATTGGATCCTGCCATCTCAGTGCCAGGAACTGAACCAAGGTCGTGTAGGAGAGCAGCGTGTGTTCTTAACCACTGAGCCATTGTTCCAGCCCCTCCTTGCTTTTTTTGAAAGTGAGAGAGTGAAAGAATACTTGTCTCTTAATGGGGATGATCTAGCACTGATGCTTCAGTGCTAGAAAATGACATTTCAGGGGAAAAAAAAGATAATTGTTTGAACAATGGACTTAAATAACAATACATTTTCTAATTCCTTTATTTAATCTGAGTAAGATTTTTAGGTAGAACATGCTGTTATTTTAATTAGAAGATCTCTTGAGTCTTATTACTTAAGTGTTCTCATATAAAAAAACAGGAGTCATTCTTCATTTTACAATGATCGTCCAGTGATGGAGTTGTAGCTCGTAGTTCCTTAAACATTATTTCCAGATGAGGCCTCATTTTTCCAACAATCATCTTTCTAAGACCTCTGACATTTGAATCTTGCTTCCCCAAAGCATTTCTTTTTAACCAGAAAGTAAATAGCAATTGAATTTGCTTTTTAAAAATATTTCCAATTCCAAGATTCAAAAAATAAGTTCAGTGTAGTTACACTTAGCTTCTGTATAGGAAATTGCAGAAAAAGCGATAAAGCATAGCCTTTATTGACCTTATCTTTCTAGGTAGCACTATTTTTTCATATAACTTCCTCCTCCCTAGATAATCTGGAGTTTCTTTGAAAATGTAGTAGACCTAGATTTCATGTAATATGAGAATAAAGGACATGTGTAAATCAGACGGTGTGTCCTATTGTATTACCAAGTGGTTTCTGTTTGAAAGTTTACTTTTAATGATTTTTGGGAGGGTGTGGTTTTTATGGATCAGGCCCAGGACCTTGTGCACGTTACCAAGTCCTCTACTAATGAGCTCTGTCCCTGTTCTTGACTTTAAGGGTAATTTGAAACCATAGCAACTAAGTAGTATTTGGTTCAACTTTCATTTTCCAGGAGGAAATGGAGGATTGGGGTGAGCTATAGTATAGCTGGCATCTGATTGTATGTTATAGAAATGATAGGCTTGCATCAGAAGTTATAAGTAGGAATAAATCACAGCAGCTTAGTCAGGCATTAGGAATAATTCACAGAAATGTCAGTTTCTTGTATTTAGTACACACATAGCATAAACTAAGGCCTTATATCTGAATAGGTTCTCTATTTATTCATTCATGCCTCTTTTCAAAAATATTATTGAGCATGTATATTATGTGCCTGTTTGAGGATATAATGCTAAACCTTCATAGTACTTATAGTTTAGAATATAAAAAATGGTGATGTCCTCCTTAAGTCATGGGGCAGGGTTGGTTGCATAGCCCTGGCAATTCTGGAACTTAGGATCCTTCTGCCTCAGCCTTCCAAGTGCTAGGATTATAGATGTGTGTGTTACCACAGCTGGCCAAGGAGCATGTTTCTGTGTCATTTTTCTCCTTAGGGCTACTTAAATAAATTACCACAGACCCCAGGTATAAACAACAGAAGTTTAGTTCCTTCCTGTCTGGAGTTCCAAGTCTTAGATCAGGGTCTGAAAGGTTTGTTTTTCTCCTCAGGCCTGTGGCCATCTTTATACTGTGGCCCTACGTGGCCTTTTCTCTGCATATTTAGCCCTTGTGGTTTTTGACATGTTCACATTTATTCTGCTGCTTCTTCTTCCCCTCCTTCTCCTTCTTTTCTCTGTTTTCTTCCTTCTTCCTTTTAGACAGGGTCTCCTGTAGTGCAGACTAGCTTCAAACTTTTATGTAGTCAAGGATGACCTTGAACTTCTGATCCTCCTGCTTCTACCTCCTAAGTGCTGCTATTACAAGTATGTGCCACCCATGCTCAGTTTTAAAGCAGTGCTGGGCATGGGAAACCCAGTACTTCCTGCCTACAAGGCAAACACTCTGCCAGCTGAGCTATATATTTCTACCCCTTCTTATACAGATACTTGTGAGATTGGATTAAGTGTGCTTAATGGTTGTCTTAGTTTGGGTTTCTATTGCTGTGAACAGACATAGTGACCACAGCAACTCTTATAAAGGAAAACATTTAATTGGGGCTGGCTTACAGTTTCAGAGGTTTAGTCCATCATGGTGGGACATGGTGGCACACAGGCAGACATGGTGCTGGAGAAGGAGCTGAGAGTTCTACATCTTGATCCATAGGCAGTAGAAGGAGAGACTGTCCAGTGGGCATGGCTTGAGCATATATGAGACCTCAAAGCCCACTTCTGCTACTCCAGTAAGGCCACACCACCTACGAATACCACTCCTTATGGGCCAAGCATTCAAACACATGATTCTATGGAGCCATACCTATTCAAACCACCACAATGGCCTCTTTTTAATTTAATCACTTCTTAATTTTGTGTACTTTTGAGAGTCTCAGTAGGTAACCTAGGATGATGCTAAACTTGAGATTCTCTGACCTCAGCTCCTTTGAATCCTTGAAGTATGTTGACTACCATCTCTGGCTTTCCTTACTTACCTCATTAAGGGTCTGTTTGCAAATGCAGTCATGTTCTGAGGATATAGGGGTAAAGGCTTCAACACATACACTTTGGGGAGCATAGTACAGCCTCAAACAATGACCTAGAATGACTAATGAGCTATTGAAATTGTTCCTGCTGCCTATATATAATATCAGTTTCTTCTTAGTACTATGAAGTATTCCTTCGACAATCTTCAGTGGAACCCTGTCTTCTATTTCATGAAGGTGGACACTGGCGTGAGCTCACAGTTCGAACCAATAGCCAAGGACACACAATGGCTATCATCACTTTTCATCCCCAGGGATTAAGTCAGGTAGGCCTACCAGGAAAAGAAGCCACTTCTGTAATAATTCTACTATGCTCCTGGGTCTTTTGAAAGTTTTAGAGCAGATAGCAGAAGCTACTTATCCACAGAATATTTATGTAGGTTAGAGGGCAGGTTTGAGGATGAAGAGGAGTTGGTAAGAATATAATTTAACCATACTGCTGGCATAATGAAATCACAAAGACTGTGGCTAAGTTACCCAAGGTAATTATTGTACACGGACTTCCAAATATTTTCACATAATAGTAGACTCTCCTGAATCCAGAAGCTATTCCCATAGAGATTTGCATGTCTAACTTAAAATCTAAATACTTTGCACACTCCACTAGTATAGTGGTGAGCCTAACAGTCTTCCTGATTATGCTTTACATTTGTAATGCACTTAGCACTTTCAGACAGTGTTCTGGTTTGCTATCTGTTTCTGTGATAAAAACCATGACAAAGAGTGACTTGAGGAAGAAAGTATTTATTTCATTTTACAGTTCCCAGTCTATCTTGAAGGGGAGTCAGAGAAATAATTCAAGGCAGGAACCTAGAAGGCAGTAACTGAAGCAGAGGTCATGGGGGGGAATGCTGCTTACTGGCTTGCTCCCTATCACTTAGTCAGTTTGCTTTTATTTTTGGATTTAAAAAATATTTTATGTGTATGAGTATATGCTTGTATGTATATGTACCATGTATATGCCTGTGCCCAGGAAGGTCAGAAGAGGGCTTTGGATCCTCTGAGGCTGGAGTTACAGACAGTCGTGAGCCACTGTGTGAGCACTGGAAATCAAACCCAGGTCTTCTGTAATAGCAACAAATGCTCTTAACCACAAAACTTACTCTGCAGCTTTCAGTTTGCTTTCTTATGTACCTGAGTACCACTTTCCCAGGGATGACACCGCCCATAGTGGACTGGGCTTTCCCTTAGGCATGTCCCTTAGGCATGCCCACAGGCCAGTCCTAGAGGCAGTTTCTCAACTGAGGCTGCTCATTCCTAAATCACTTCAGCTTGCAATCCTGTTGACAAAACAACAACAACAAACCAGCCAGCCCAGATAATCTCATGTGGAAATATCCCTACACTTAGTCAGTTATCTTAACCAGTTTATGAAAGTAGGTAGGTGTAAGAAGAATGTTGCCATCCTCATTTTATAGATTACCAAATGGAGGCATAGTCATATGGAAGGTTAGAGTCAGGAAACTACAAAGCTAGGATTTGACACTGAGTCCTTTGATTCCTGGCCTGGTATTTAAAATTCTGTAGCTCTGACATGGTTATAACCTGTGTCTGTATGCCAAGCTCATCTATAGTGATTAGCAATATTAGAATTCTAATATGTTCTATAGTCAGAATAAAAGGGAAGTTTATTATTTACCATGTTCATTATTTTCCTTTTACATTTAATTGGATGTCAGAGAACAACTTGGCATGAGCCGTTTCTCTCCTTCCATCCTATGGGTCCCAAGGAGTAAACTCAGGTCATTGGGTTTGATGGGTTTTAAAGCCTTACCCCCTCAGCCATCTTGCCAGCCCACCACATTCTTTCTTTTCTGTTTCCTGGTTCATTTCTTCTAGGACTCACATCTGAGGTGATATTTGAGTGGGTGGTTGGGATAGCAAAAGTGGAGAAATATGAAGGGATTTGAAAGGTTATTTTCTGTGCACGATGGGACATGAGCTTAGTTTAGCTCCTTGTTTATAAGAATAACTCACACTTTCTTTGGAGAACTATTAGAGGCTCAAACTAGAGAAAGTACCAGTTCTATTGTATGAGATTTGTCAAAAGCTGAGAAGCCAAGCCGTGCTTTGACTGGGATGTGAAAATAGCCTGTTGTTGTTGATTTCACCCTGCAGAACATTGCTTTATGCTAAGTGTTATTTATAATAGGACTTGAGAAATGTGTCTTCTGGTCTGACTGCTTCAGGCTGACTATTGTAGCTATCGGCAAGAGAATGTGTCAGGGATGAATCTTTGCTTGACTCACGAGTTCATGTTCTGGGTAGGAGGAACTGAGCGGTCAGAAGGTGACCTTGAAGGACTTTTTCACTAAAGGCCCTGGAGCTGTCTGTGAACTGACCTCACTCTATTTCCAGGAAAGGTAAGCCTGGGCCAGCCAGCCAGAATGCCTCGTATGGCTGCAGGCTTGCCATAGCCTGACTTTGTGCTTTGCTGATGGTGGGCTAGCAAGAGTGGAGGAGCCGGTTAGTTAGACCTGGCTTTCACATACCAGCCACATCTGGGAGCCCAGGCTAGACTATAAAAAGTTAAGTGGGGTATGGTAGCCTTTAACTTCACATAATCAAAACAGAGCAACTGTACAATGGGAGTGTGCACATGCACCTTCATCCCTCAAGAATGGATGTTGGGGGGATTGAGGCCCTGGTTTGTCCCAGCCGCCCGGCTAGCTTACACCCGAAATAACCACACAGAAACTGTATTAATTAAAACACTGCTTGGCCATTAGCTCTAACTTCTTATTGGCTAACTCTTATATATTAGTTTAACCCATCTCCATTAATCTGTGTATCACCACGTGGCTGTGGCTTACTGGAGATTCTAACCGGCGTCCATCTCAGGTAGAGGATCCATGGCTTCTCTGACTCTTCCCTTCTTCCTCCAAGCATTCAGTTCTGTTTTCTTTGTCTACCTAAGTTCCGCCCTATCAACTAGGCCAAGGCAGTTTCTTTATTCGTTAACCAATGAAAGCAACACACAAACAGAAGGAACTCCTACACCAAATGGAGATGGAGCAGAAGTCTCAGAGCCATGGCGAGCAAGCTGTGTCTTCCAGCTGAGAGGCTTGGGATGCCCCTTCCAACCAAGCAGTAAGAGGCAGAAAGGTCTGTCATTCTAAAATGCTGTCTTCCTTTATTCTGTCATAGCACCATGACCCGTTGCAGCCATCAGCAGTCCCCCTACCAGCTCCTGTTTGGGGAACCCCACATCTTTGAAGATCTTCTGGGTTTGAAGATCCGCATCTCTCCAGATGCCTTCTTCCAGATTAATACTGCTGGTGCAGAATTGCTGTACCAGACTATTGGGGAGCTGAGCGGAGTGAACTCCAGTACCATCCTCCTTGACATTTGCTGTGGAACAGGCAAGTGGAGGCTTTAGGAAGAGTCTGTGTGTTGTCTAGCTCTCAGATGCCATCTGCCTATAACGTAGGGCTTTTGTGAGGGTGGCAGGGGAGATAGTGTTGATGGTCTAAATATAACAATGTTGGTTTAAAACACAAAAGTAATTTCCTCTTATTTCTTACTTCTTCAGGTGTGATTGGCCTTTCTCTGGCTCAGCGTGCATCCCGGGTCCTTGGCATTGAACTGGTGGAGCAGGCCGTACAGGATGCCAGGTGGACTGCAGCCTTCAATGGTACCTAGATCTGATTCTGGGGAGAAATTGAGGAAATGTAGCTGAGGGGCTGCAGATGTAGCTCAGTGGCAAACTGCTTGCTTAGCATGTGTGAGAGCCAGAGGTCCATTACCAGCATTGCAAAATCAAACAGAAATGGGATATATTGTATCCCCAGCTTATAGGGAGGCAGAGTTCTAGAGTAACCACACTTGGATCTTGATGTTTTCTAGAAGAGGTCTTAATAACTATTTCTTTTTACATTCTATCAAGAGCCCAAGGGAAGTACAAGCCTCATTTGTAGGAAGGGAAATGGGGTATGTAAGAGAAGAACATGCTTTATATTGGACCCTGAGCATCAGAGCCTAATGCAGTAGGTTTCAAACGTAGCATTGGGGTGGCATTGGGGTGAACACCTTTAATTCTAGCACTCGGTAGACAGAGGCATAGTCAGGTGGATTTCTGTGTGTTCAAGGCCAACTTGATCTATATAGAGACTTCAAAGCCATCCAGGGCTACGTGGTGAGGCCCTGTCTTAAACAAAACAAAGCTGTAGTTTTTAAATACAACCTTTGTTTAAATAAAATGACAAATTGCAATATGGAAAAGAGTTTGTCTTCTTTCCTTTATTCTACTTCTAGACAATTCTTTTATCTATTTATTTATTTTTCTGTGCAGCCCAGACTGGCCTTGAATGCCTTATCCCTTTCTTTGCCCAACCCACAAGTGCTGGAATTACAGGTGTTTCGGCTTGTACAAACTTCCAGACAGTTTTCGAGGCACCAGGTGAAAACTAGTGAGGGAGCAGGACGAGGACTTGAGTGAAGATCAAGGTTTTTGCTGTGGTGGAGATACTTCTTCTATGCCGTGTGTCTGGTCGTTTCAGCTGGAAGACTCATCCAAAGGAAAGGGCTTGCAGCAGGTCCAAGCGCTGCTTTCTTGGCTGTTCAGAGGTCCACTGGAGTCAGGGGGAATGGCAGGAGCCTGACTGCTATGTAGTTTGCTAAACCTAAAGCTTCCCACTTGTTGGCCTCAAGTTATGATGTCACATGCTCCTCTCTTCCACAGGTGTCACCAACTGTGAGTTTCATGCTGGTAGGGCAGAGAAGATTTTGCCGCAGTTGTTAAAGTCGCAGAAAGATGAGACGTTAACAGTTGCTGTGGTCAACCCTGCCCGTGCTGGACTGCGTAAGGAGGGAGGGCAACTTGGGTGTTCCCTGCGGTGCCCACCAGTTCTCTGTCTTTATTCCCATCCCAGGCTAAGGGGCTCCCTACGAGGTAGCACCGAAGCAGCTTCTCCTCCATTCCTTAGCAGTCCTGCTCAGCATGAACTTTGGCATAATGGATGACGATGGGTTAAGTACATTAACAAGGTGTTTACTCTTTCAGATTACCAAGTGGTGCAAGCCATTCGGAACTGCAGGGCCATCCACACTCTAGTTTTTGTTTCCTGTAAGCCCCATGGTGAAAGCACAAGGAACTTCATTGAGTGAGTCTTAGACTTTTTTTCAATATTATTTTTTCACAAGCTGGGGAATATGGCTCATTTGGTAGAATAACTGCCTGTCATGAATGGCACCCTGGGTTTGATATTCAACAGCACGTAAACCTGAGCAGTGTGGTAGAGGCAGGAGGATTAGAAGTTCAAGATCATCCTTGGCTATGAAATGAGTGAGATTGAAGTCAGTGTGGGATAAGCAAGACCCAGTCTCATTAAAAAAGCAAAAACCAAAATTATTTTTTTTCTAAACATCAGAGTACTCTATACTTTCTAAGTACAATTTGGAAAGAGTATAGAAACATAAAGAGAAAAGAAAAGAGTATACCACTTTATTTTTATTTTTTGTTTTCTTGAGACAAGGTCTCACTATGTAGCTCTAGTCCTACAACTCACTCTGTAGACCAGGCTGACCTTGAACTCACAGAGATCTGCCTGCCTCTGCCTCTCATTTGCTGGGATTACAGGCATATGTCTCTACACTCAGCTCAATATACTAGTTTAAAAATAAGTTTTCTTTTTTAAAAATTATTTGTATGAATCTGAATAAGTTTATGTGCAATACATATTTGTACAAGCCCGTGCTGGCCAGAAGAGGGTGTCAGATTCCCTGGAACTGGAGGTCCAGGCACTTGTGAACTGCCATGTGGATGTTCTGAAGCAAACTTGGGTCCTTTGTTAGAACAGTTAGTGATCTTTATTGAGCAGTTTCTCCAGTTCCTGCTAATATCACTTTTAAGAAGGAATTATAGGGCTGGGCGGTGGTGGCGCACGCCTTTAATCCCAGCACTCGGGAGGGAGGCAGAGACAGGCAGATCTCTCTGAGTTCGAGACCAGCCTGGTCTACAGAGCTAGTTCCAGGACAGGTTCCAAATTATAGGAACCAGGCTAGGGGGAGAAAAGGAGATACTCACGTTGAGTACAAAATTTAAAGAGGGTACCAAGGATTTTAATGATCAAGGTAAAATTTTAATATAATATATTAGAAAATCAACCCTCTCAAATCATGAAGGACAAAATTTGTTTTAAAGAATTTAATGCCAGGAATGATGACCTGAGTTTGTTATTCCATCACTAGGGGAGTGAAAAACGGGTGAGTCCTTAGGGCTTGCTGGTCAGCCAGTCGAGCCCAAGCAGTGAGCTCCTGGCCAATGAGAGACCTTATCTCAAAGGAGGTAAATGATATTCCTAAAGGTGACACTTGAAGTTGCCCTCTGGTCTTGATGCATACACATACATACACACATGCACACACACACACACACACACACACACACACACACAAATAAATAAGGCACTCCAAAAACAGCTGATTAACTTTTTAAAATATTCTGCATATGAGCAAATATGTAATATTTGTCTCTTTGGCTTATTTTATGTAACATGATGCCTTCCACTATCATTTATTGCAGATGTTTGGCTTTATTCTCTTTTAGCTGAATAATAATCCATGTTTTATTTACACTATTTTCTATATCCATTTAACTATTGTTAGAAATCTTGTCTGGCTGTTGAGAATAATGTAGCAAGAAATGGTAATGCAGGTATTTCATTGATAGGCTAATTTAATTCCCTTTGGGCTATTCCAAAAGGTGGTACAATGGGTTGTATGGTAGATTTATTTTTAGTTTTCTGAGGACTCTTGCTATTGTATTCCATTAGTTTTCTTCCCACCAATAATATTTACAAGTTCTCTTTCCTCTGTGTCCTTGTAGCATGTTATTTTGTATCTTTTTTATTTTTGGTAGTGTTTTGGTTTTTAATTTAAATTTTAATTAATTTTCAGTGTATGTGGGAGGCAGAGAGTCATGTCTACCTAAGCTTCTGTGTAGAGGTCAGAAGACAACTTTTGGGACTTGGTTTGTCTTTCTTTCCATCTTGGGTGCTAGGGATCAAACTTGAAACCCGAGGCTTATGCTTTTACCTGCTGAGCCAAATTGCTGGCCTGTGTATGTTTGTTTTGAGACAAGGATTCATGTATCTAAGGCTGGCCCTGAACTCTTACTTCTTCTGTCTCTACTTCCTGAGTCCTAGGATTATAGGTGTCTGCCACTAAGCCCAGCTTTTTCTTCTTTAAAAATATTTTTATATTTATTTATTTATTTTGTGTTTGTGTGTGTGTACCTCAGTGTACGTATGGAGGTCAGAGCATTTAGGTTGTCAGGGTTGGTGGAGAGTGTGTTACCCATGGAGCCATCTTGCCAGCCCCTAACTCCTTTTTTAACGTTAACCATTCTAACAGTGAAGAGCTAGCACTTTGTCGTATCTTTTTAAAGTTTTAAATTGTGTTTTCTGATTACTGGTCAAAGTGTGGAGAATGTATTTAGAATGCCTAGTCATAGATAGGACATCTATATGACCCCCACCAAGGCTTAGGGACATTGCGAAAGAGGGGACAGAAAGATGGTAAGAGCCAGAGTTCCGGGAGGAACTGTCTTTTGCACATGCCAGGACCACCGTGCTCAGGAACTCACAGCAGCTGTGCTTGCCTGCACAGGACCCACACAAGGAGAAGCCAGCCAACATTCCAGCATGGAATGGGGAGGGGCTCATGAGCCCTCACCCTATATGAGGAGCTATTGACAGCTGATGGCTGTTAAGGGAAGGACAGCAAATTTTCTTTGTGGGTATGTGTAATGCTTTTGTCACGAGTTCCCCGGCAGGCAGGGGACAGCTGGTTGGAAAGCAGCCAGTCCCGGGCGCACAAGACCACATCGGCATGTCTCCATGTGGCTGCGGGTCCCTGGTGGCTAGCTGCCACATGGAGTGGCGGCTGAGGGCGAGTGAGAGACAAGATATAGACCATGCAGAGTAAAGTTGAACATTTATTAGGTGGGTTATTTAGGGGAAAGAAAAAGGGGAGAAGGGGAAGAGCGAGAGAAGAGAAAGGGGAGAGGAAGAGAGAGGGGGAGAGAGGCTGCCTCTCTGAGAGAGGAGTACCAAGAGAGAGAGTGATAGCTAGGCTAAGCCTGGAAGCTGGAAGGGAGTAGGTGTGGCTTGTCTCTTAAAGAGACAGGACAGAACATTACAGTATGGTCCCTAATAGGTTGACCATGCTCCAGTGGATGGTCCCATGTGTATATGGGCAGCACAAATTAAACTTGATGGGTTATTACAAAAAAGACCTGAAGTTGGGGGGGGTGGAAGATAGGGGGTAAATATGGGAGGAGTTATGGGGAGGAGTAGGGAGGCTGAATATGAGCAGAATACATTGTATGTGTATATGAGATTCTCAGAGAATTAAGATAAATATTATATTAAAAAAGAATTTAAGGGGCTGGAGAGATGGCTCAGTGATTAAGAACACTGACTACTCTTGCAGAGGACCCAGGTTCAGTTCCCAGCACCCACATGGCAACTAACAACTGCCTGTAATTCCAAGATCTGACATTCTCACACAGACATACAAACAGGTAAAACACCAATGCACATAAAATAAAAATAAATAAATTAAAAAAACTGTACACTTTACAAAAAAAGAATTTAAAAAGCCAGGTGTTGTGGTACCTGTTTATAATGCCAGCTCTTAGGCAGAGACAGGAAGATCATGGGTTTGATATCACCCTAGGCCACATAATAAGATCCTGTCTCAAAAACTAATATTAAAAACAAAAACCCTGACAGGTGTTGTACAGGCATTTAATCTGAGCCTTCAAGAAGGCAGAGGCAGGCAAATCTCTCTTGAGTTTTTGGCCAGTGTGGTCTCCATATTAAGTTCCAGGCCAAGCAGGAATACATAGTGAGACCTTGTATCAAAAAAATCATTTATCAATGAACTATAAAACAAAATGAAAGATAGGGCAAACAAATGTTATTGTGAAAAAATAAGTAAATAAACCCAGTTAAGAACATAAAAGGGTAAAGTCACAAAAATATAGTCATAAATAAAAGAGCAGAATATCTACAGATTTGAAGGATTTGTTTTGCTTTTTTTAAAGACAAGGTCTCACTATGTAGCCTTGTCTACCTAAGAACTCACTACATAGACCAGCCTGGCCTTGATCTTATGGCCTCGTATTTCTGCCTCTCAAGTGCTGGGGTAGCAGATATACATCAGCATACTCAGAGTTTTTTCCAATTATGAGAAAGTACTCCTTAGAGCTTGCTTTTAAAATATCTGAAATATCTACATGAAGTCTGATTTTTTTGGGGGGGGGATAAATACAAATGTCCAAGGTTAGTTCTAAAAATCAAGGTAAATGCTGAACAGTGAGCATGGAAAAATGAAGATCTCCTGCTCAAGATGGTTGTGTGGTGTGTGTATGTGTAATCCTAGTACTCAGGGACTAAGCCAGGAGGAAAACCACGAGTTTAAGATAAAGCTGGGTTACATAGTGACTTAGAGGTCAGTCTGGGCTACATAGTGAGACTACTGTCTCATCTAGTGCAAGGGAGGAAAAGCTTCTACCTCAAAGAAAATTAGGCTCACTCTCTCCATCTTATTTGCTTGTCTGTTTCTGCACAATTACTCTTCTATTGTTATTGTTTTTGAATATGACGTGAATATGGCTTCTCTTCTCAGTGGGTAAAAATGGACTATCCAGTAAATTGTGATTGACAAGTGTTTAGAAACTGCAACAAGTTGGATTTATATCTAAACTAAATTGTAAGCGGGTCAAAGACTGAAATGTAAAAAATGGGAACCTAGAAATGTACTTTAAGAAACCATAGGATTTCTTTAGAGTTATCCTGTGCTTTCTAACTGAAAATTCAGAAGATATAGGCTAAAAGGCAATTATTTGTTAATATTTTATTTAGCATGCAAAGAAATTAGTTTCATTGTCACTTTAAAGACTATTTTGCTTTTCACATTATTTATCAGGGGGAGGTGCGCTGGTGTGAGTTTGTTCTCTCCTTCCACCCTGTGCATCCTGAGAATCTCACTCGGGTCATCAGGCTTTGCAGCTGAGCCATCTCTGGAGCCCAGATTGATTACTCGTCTCTTTATTTCGTTGTGCCACTTTCGTACGTGTGTCATATGCCTCGCTCTTATGCACTCCCATGTTCATTTTATTTCATTATGACCCTTTCCTTCCCCAACATTGTCCCCATTCTGCCACAGACATACACATAGACACACACACACACACACACACACACACACACACACACACAATCATGTGATATGTGTCTTCCTGACTCTGGCTTATTTCACTTAACCATAATTTCAGTTCCATCCATTTCCTTGTGAATGTCATAATTTTGTTTGTCTTTAGAGATGAATGAAAACTCCATTTGTATCACTACCACACTTGTGTGTGCATATGTGAAAGCCAGAGGTTACCACTGAGTGTGTTCCTCTTTCACTTTCCACCTTATTTTGTCTTTTTTCTGTGCAAATGTGTGCATGTGTGGAGGCCGAAGGACACCATGGAAGAGTTGGTTCTCTCCTACCATGTGGATCCTGGGGGCCAAATTCAGGTCATCAGGCTTGGTGGAAAGCTCCATTATCCACTGAGCCAGCTCACTGGCCCTCCATCTTTTCTGAGACAGGGTCACTGAACCTGAAGCATGTCATTTAAGCTAGCCTGACTAGTCAGTGAGCCCCTGATGTCTGCCTTTCTCTATCCCCTAACCCTCAGCACTCAGGTTACAGACCTGTGCTGCCGCCAAGCTCTCACATGGGTGCTGTGGATGGAAACATAGGTCCTCATAGCTGCACGACAAGCACTTTGTCTGTTGAGTTATCTCCCAGCCCTACATCGCATTTTAAACTATCTCTTCAGACACATCTAGACTATTTCTACTTCATAGCTGTGGTGACTAAGGCTGCCGTAAGCATGGGTGGCTGTACACGTGTCTCTGCTGACCGAATCCTTTAGGTATATACCCAGGAGTGGTAGAGCTGTGTCGTATGCTAATTCTGTTTTTATTTTTTTTTTTGAGAAACTTCCACGTTGATTTCCACAGTAGCTGTACCAAGTTATACTCCTACTTGCAGTGAATTTGTTGCCATTTCTTTCTTTGATGTTAGTTATTATGACAGGGGTAAGATAGAATCTTAGAGCAGTTTAAAATTTCTATTTCCCTGATGACAAAGATGTTGAAGACTTTTAAAAATACTTATTGGCCATTTATATTTCTTATTTTTCTTTGAGAACTACCTATTAAACTCACTAAATGATATAGAAGAATGCTAAAATAATAGTACATAAAATACTTAACTGTGGGAATATTTTTTTTAAAATTTTTTTTTTATTTTTCTCTGCTCCCCTCCCTCCCTCAACCCTCCCCCAAGGTCCCCATGCTCCCAATTTATTCAGGAGATCTTGTCTTTTTATACTTTCTACTTCCCACGTAGATTATATCTATGTAGGTCTCTCTTAGTGTCCGTATTGTTGTCTCAATTCTCTGGGATTGTGGTTTGTAAGATGGTTTTCTTTGCCTTATGTTTAAAAACCACCTAT
>PVIU01007655.1:0-90005 GCA_004026605.1 Ondatra zibethicus | reverse complement strand
TATAGTAGTCTGGGCTTGCATCCATGGTCTCTTAGTTTCTGCAGCACATCTATCCAAGACCTTCTGGCTTTCATGGTTTCCATAGAGAAGTCAGGTGTAATTCTGATAGGTTTACCCTTATATGTTACTTGACCTTTTTCCTTTGTGGCTCTTAATATTCTTTCTTTATTCTGTATGTTTTGTGTTTTGATTATTATATCGTGAGGGGATGATTTTTTTTATATCCAGCCTATTTGGTGTTCTGTATGCTTCTTGAACCTTCATAGGAATATCTTTCTTTAGGTTTGGAAAGTTTTCTTCAATAATTTTGTTGAATATATTTTCTGGGCCTTTGGAGTCGAATTCTTCTCCTTCCTCTATCCCAATTATTCTTAGGTTTGGTCTTTTCATGGTGTCCCAGATTTCCTGGATGTTTTGTGTTGTGAATTTGTTGGAAATATTGTTTTCTTCTATCACTGAGTTTATTTTCTCTATCGTATCTTCTGCGTCTGAGATTATTTCTTCTATCTCTTGTATTCTGTTGGTTATACTTATCTGTGAGTTTCCCGTTCATTTATCCAGATTTTCCATTTCCTGCCATCTCTTGGTTTGTGTTTTCTTCATTGCCTCCATTTCAGTTTTCAAGTTTTGAACTGTTTCCGTTACCTGTTTGATTGCTTTTTCTTGGTTTTCTTGGGTATCTTTGAGGAATTTATTCATTTCTCCTAACTTTTTGTTAGTTTTCTCATCCCTTTCTATAAAGGAGTTTTTCACCTCATCTTTAAAGGTCTCTATACTTTTCATAAAGTTACGTTTAAAGTCAATTTCTTCTACTTCTTCTGGGATAGGTTGCTCGAGTTTTCCTGTTCCATAATCACTGGATTCTGGTGTTATCATGCTGCTTTTCAGGTTGTTGGATGAATTATTTGATTGGCGCCTGCCCATCTCTTTCTTCAAATGTGTTAGGGAGAGTCTTTGTGGCTTGGTCCCTCTGTCTGGGCATATCCGCCAGGGTCCGGATGAATCTGCTGAAGCTGGTTGGGCTCCTTCCTTGCCCAGGGATTCCCAGTCCCAAGTGCGGGCTTACTGAGAGTTGCCCGCTCTGCTCCGCCGATATAGGAATTCTTAATAAAAATTTTGGAAAATTTTAGAATTTAAGAAGATCATGCACCATGGTCAACTTGATTTCACTCTAGGAATACAAGGTTAGTTCAACATACACAAAATACAAAACAATAAATGTAATATAACACATAAATAAGTACAGAAATTGCATAATCATTTCAATCAATATATAGAAGGGATGCAATAAAGTACAACATTCCTTTGTGGTAGAAGCACCCCCAAAAAAACAGCAATGGCAGAAATATACCCCAGCACAATGAAGGCTATTTATGACAAACACTCAGACAACACTACACCAAGTGTGAAAACTGAAAGAATTTTCTCTTAAATTTGAAATGAGACAAGAGTGTTCATTCTCTCTACCCTTACTCAATGTGGTGCTGAAAGGCTTCATTGAAGCAATATGACAATGTGATGTAAATTTAAAAAGAAGTCAATAACCTTTATTTTCAGATTGTATAATCCTTTATTTAAAATACCTTAAAGACTCCACTAGAAAATACTCAAGCCCAATAATCAATTTCAACAAACAAATGTTTAAAGAAAACTGATTTTCCATGTGTAAAAAAATGAAACCAGAGCTATACCACAGATGCTGCAAATACAGACAAAAACTTCCTTATAATACAGAAAACAATCCTGAGAATTAACAAATGAGATTATATTAAGTCAAAAACCTTCTGCATAGTAAGAGGAAACAATTACCAGAGTGAAGATCTCTTTGGGAGTGGAGTGGGGTGCCGAGTATATGTCAGATAGGGCACTAATACTAAGGATGAAATATAATACTAAAGAACTGAAAAAAGTTGAATAGTAAAAGTCATATCCACTTAGTTGGTGGACTAATGAACTCAATAGACAGTTCTCATCCTGCAGGTCTGTGCTGGGTCTCCAGTTAGGGTTTAAGAGAGCTGGTTCCCTTTTATCTGCTATGCCATTCCCACATTCTCAGGGATTCATATCTCAAACTAACCCAAGCCTGAGCCTTCTCTCCTGGATATTGTTCCTAGTGGACAGTTCTCAAAAACAATAAATATAAATAATAAATATCTGGAAAGGTGTTCAGGATCTAGCCAGTTTTTAATTAAAGCCACCTTAAAAAACTAACTCAGTGTAGAATGACTGTCATCAAGAAAACAAATGACAACAGACACCAGTAAGGCTGTGCAGAAAGGGGAATCCGTTTTACCTCTGGTGATAATGTAATCTGTACTGCTACCACGGAAGTCAGTATGAAGGCTCTTTAACAAACTGAAGAAAGAACTGCCATCTGACTCAGCTCTACTGTGCTGTGCACATGCCTGTCAATAAATCTCAGAGATACTGCAATTTGCTTGTTACTACTATGCAATCCACAATAGCTGGGAAATGGAGCTGTCCTGGGTCTGTTATTAGATGAATGTGCAAGAAAATATGGTACATATATGTTTTATGTAGCCATAAAGAAAGATGAAATTATGATATATGTAGGAAAATGGATGGAAATGCAGTCCCTATACTAGCAGAAATAAGTCAGACTCAGAAAAATAAACATCTTTCTTATATGGGGACCTGGATTTAAAATTCTATGTGTTCATATGGTAGGTTGAAATATAAAAATATGGGCAGAGTTTAATGGGGTAGTACATGAAGCTCATGGCAGCAAAAATCAACAAAAATTTGGTGTGTTGAAAATTGGTAAATGGCTAAGAAGAATAAGAAATGAACAAAGGAACAAATGCAAGAAGACTGTAGCATCACTATAGAAATATGGACATTAGAAAACTGTAAGAATGTAAAGATATCATAAGAACTTTTATAACAATGCATACTAAATGAAGGTGATGCAGCTATAGTTTTGGAAAATACAACTTATCAAAGTTGGTAAAATAAATAGATGTCTGTGGAGGTCTATAAGGCCCAATTATTCCCAGTTTCAGTAGTGAGAACTTAAATAATAAATGACAGAAGTCATTTACATGAAACCTTTCTACAATGAAAATTCTAGGTTCTGTGAGATATATAAAGTTAGATTTTTAAAAGTAAATATGAGCACTATAAGGATGAAATGGTTCAGTCAGAAAAGTGTTTACTGTGCAAGTATAAATTCATGAGTTCGATCCCTGGCATCCAAGTATGTATTTGATTAATCCCAGTGCTGGTGCATTGGAGAAAAGAAGATCCCTGGGGCTTACTGACCAACTAACCTAGTGTATTCACTGAGCTCCAGGCCCTAGGCCCCAGGTCCCAGTGAAAAACCCTGCCTCATAGACTCCTAAGATGGATGATGCCTGAAATATGACTCCTGAGGTTAATTTCTTACTTCCACATACATACAAAGAAGGATGTGGATAAAGGACGGGGTGGAGGAAGAGGATGAGAAGGAAGAAGAGGAAGAGAAAGAAGAGGAGGAGCAGGAAAATGAGTAGAAAGAGGAGTAAAAGGAAATGGAGAAAAGAAAGAGAGGAGAGGAGTGGAGAGGAGGGAAAGGAAAGGAAGGAGAGGAGAGGAAACACCTGCAATGTTTCATGAACTTCTTCTATAAGTGCAGTTATGGGAGAAGAAAGCATGCAGTACCTGAGGCAGTTACAAGAGTGTACATTTGCCAATAATATTTGGGTGTCAACAAATAATATCCCAGATATTGTTAAAATCAAATCACCACAGCATATGAGTCTTTGTGTGAAACAGATTAAAATATATAAAATTACATAAAATAATAAAGGACAGGGCTGAGGAGTTGGTAATGGGTCTGCCATGTAAGCATGAGGGCCTGAATTCATTCCCCAGAATCCAGGTAAAATTCTGAGTGTGGTAGCATGGGCGTGGAACCCCAGGACTATAGAACACACATCTCTTAAGCTCTTTGGCCCAGACTAACTGAATTGATGAGCATCTGATTCAGTGAGAGTCACTGTCTCAAAAGCAGGTGGATAGTAATTATAGCATAGTAAGCCCTTTACTAGCATTGACCTCCTAACTCCACAAACATAAGCACACATACACACATATGCACATGTGCACACACCTACACTAGCACACATATATACCACAGCATGTACACATGTTCACACACACATGTAAAAGTCTGTAGTGTTGTTGTCTTTTCTTTCCTGTTCCTGGGTTTTTAGTTGTGGAAGAAAAAATTCAAAGGCAAAGAATCATTAGAAACAATTCATTATGAGGACTCCAGTGACATGACAACAGTACTGGGATCCTCATGGTCATTCCTATGACACAGCTGTAAATGTGTTATCTGCTTCCAGGTACATGGAAAGCTGCCCATTGTCTGTGGCTCACTCTTCGGTTTTCCTGTCAAATCTGTGAACTGCATAATAGCATTGTAATGAATCTCTTTTTTGCTTAGTTTAGCCGGAGTTCACAGAAAGTCATTATGCATTCATTCCCCAGTACTCTGGGTGAAAATGCTGAAGAAGCACTAGCTCCTTTCACAGAAAATCTGAGCATGGAGTACCTTCTAGAAACCCTCATTAACTGTGTTAGTTCCTTCCTCTCCATCTAGAAGGATGTTACTCACCTGCCATCTTGAAGCTTCTGCTGTTTTTTTGTTGCCTTGATCGCTCCGTTGTGTTTCTTGTCAGTCTTCCACTCTCATTTGGGGTGACTGTAAAAGTTGCAGGCTCCTGGATGCATGGTTGCTGATAGATGTTATAATCTTTGGGATGCAAGTTTTGGAGTTTTTGTTTTGTTTGGTTTTTGTTTTTGTTTTTTTTTTTTAATCACAAAGGGCAGGTGCTCCCTCAGTTGGTACTTGAGCCTGGAAACCTGTAATGGGTCATCTATATTTTTGTTTCTCAGAAATGGCCAATCAAAGCTACAAGAATTGCAACTTTTGGATCACACAGTCCTGTGTGATTGAGCATAGGAGGGGATTTTAATAGGAGTGTGATGTTGCTCATGCCATCCTAACAAATGGTTGATGATAGTGTGAGTTGCTTCCATGTCTTGGCTATCTCAAGAAATGCTTTAATGAACACGGGATGCAGACATTGCTTTGGCCTTGTGGTTTCAATTCCTTTGAAAGTGTAATTGGATTGAGTTAAAAGAAAAAAGAAAACCTCACTGCCTGTTGTTTGTCTCATCTCATAAATTTCTATACATTCCCACTTCAATTTCATTTTACTTTTATTACTTTCCTATATTTTTAGGCCTTGAGGAATTAAGGACATAGCCAACTTCTGTCTGAACCTCCTCCTCAGATTTCCAGTTTTCCCTTCACCTTCTGCAGAACATGGCACTCCTACACAGAGAAAGTGTTGTGATTGTGGCTAACAACAGAAAGAGGCTAATACCCAATGGCACTTGCCTCACATACATTTACCAGAAAGTGCAGCCTGAGAAAAGGTTCATGTGCCAGCACTTTATTAAAGAATGGACCCAGGGAGTGAGGATGGGGGACAATTTTATAGCAAAATAGGAAAAGTCAGAAAATGAAATTGGGGACCTACCTATCTGACTGCTTGCTGAATTCTATGGGATCACCTGAGATTTGAGATAATTTTGATTTACCTTAAAATTTAAAATGTCATCTTACCAAAGTGATATTTTAAAAATCAACCACAAAACTGGATATAACACAAGTGAATTTCTCAATAAACTATAGCAGGTCAATTCTATACAATAAACAAAATACAGTACATTCTATACCATGAGACACTACTCATCAATACAAGGAAACAAAATATTGGTATATATAACATTCAGCAGAATCTCCATATAAATATTGAGTAGAAAAAAATCTCAAATTTAATTTGTATAAGATTGAATAACAAATCTATATGAATGGGGAACAGATTACTGGATGTTAGAGAATAAGAAATATAGATGTAGGAGAGAAATGGGTGCGCCTGTAAGAAAGGAGAAAGGAGGTTCATATGGTGATGGAAATGCTCTGTAATTTGTACATATTGATATTAGTTCAGTGATACTGTACTATAGTGTGAAGGAAGTCACTGCTGTTGGTTGGTAAAGGTTGATATTGCTCTTGCTTGCTCTATTTCTCCCTGTCTTTTTCCCACCTCTGCATTTCTTACAACTAGCTGTGAATCTACAATTACCTCAAAATAAAAAGTATAGTTTTTAGAACTGAAAACGCCTTCCCAACCACTCACATAATCACTATCACATAAGTGTCATAACTAATATATAACCCATAATTTTGTTTCTAGCTCTTTCTCACTCCATCTGATGGCAGCTTCAGTAATTGACAGGCCACTGGATTCTGCCTAACTCCAATAATGTGCCCTTTGTTGCCATTGGCCTTTTGTGATTGGACCAATTTCAGAATCTCATTCTAGGAGTCTATTTCCAGGGATCACTGTGGATACTGTAAGCTTGTCTGACAATATATGAAGTCTGAGACAAAGTTAAACTGACAATACTTCATTAAAGACTATTCAGCAAAGCTAAGACAGACATGATAACAAAGTAGACAAATATAATTAATGTAAAAATGCATGGCCTGGTTGATCACCACTGTACATGGATGGTTACGTCATCATTGGGGGGATGCATCCCAGAGTTCCTGCCCCTGATTATTTAACTGAACATTAATCTAAGTACTAAAGTGAAAGGGTTTTTTAGACATAATTAAGGTTATAGCAATCATCTAATTTTAAAATGAGACAATGCACCATATTAGATCATATTGTATCAAACTATATCATATTAGTCAGCTGAGTCCATTCTTAGCACATACACACTTAGGACAACTTTCCTTGGTGAAATGGGAGAAAAGAAGTTAGGAAAATAAGGGGAAAAGAAGTCAGTGAGATTGCTAACATTCCTACTCCTCCTCTGAAATGTAGTGAGCAGTAGACAAAATCTAGAGAGAAAATAAAGGAACCTTCCTACTGACATCCATTGAGGAAGTGGGAAACTCTACACAGTGCCCACAAAAATGGGATCCTTCCACCAACTCAAGTAATTGAGACGAGAGTCTTTCTAAAACATCCATGGAGACATCATGTGACCATAAAGTCAATATAGACTTGAGCCCTACAGAATTTAAGACAACAATTGATATTGTTGTGAGTCACTGAGGTCAGGGCAATTTCTTGTACCAGTCATAGGACCGAATATAACTTGCTTGCACAGAGACTCAGGGCTGCCTGCTCAGAGGAAGGAAAGAAGGAACATTTACCCACAGGCTCTTAACTCCCACAAAATAACTGCCTATAATTAACTATTTTTCCCTTTTCTATTACAAAATACTTGATAAGCAGTTTAAGGAAGAAAAAGCTCGTTTGAGCTCATGGTTTCAAAGAGATTTTAGTCCACCATTGTAGGAAAACCTTGTAGCACATAGCAGAGAAGGATGGGGAGGTAGTTCACATCTTAGCAGATCAGAAAGCAGGAAGTGTGACTGGAAGAAGCCAGAGACAATATGACCCCTAAAGACCTACCCTGGTGACCTGCTTCTTCTAGTTAAGTTCACCTTCTAAAGCTTTCATACCCTCCCAAAACAGTGCCATCTGGTGGAGAAAAGATTCAAACACACAGCCTGGGGGAAACATCTCTCTCTCTCTCTTTCACACACACATTTATAGTCAGTCTGGCAAATTCCGAGCTCCAAAGAGAATTGCTATTGCAGTATGAGTCCCAAGTCTTTTCCCCTCTTGAGGGGGAGAGAGTCTTTTATATTAGTGACTTCAACTGAATGGATGGACAGACTGCTTTAGTTAAAAATCTATTGACTTAAATGCTAGTCTTGTCTAATAAATAACATCTCAAGAGAAACATGTAGAAGTCTAGACTCATGTCTGACAACTTGTCTGGGTACCACATTATTAAGGGAAGGATGACACATTATTAAGCAGTTCAATGCCCTACATTCTTTAGTTATACACACACGGGTGATCGGCTACTTCCCCTCCACTTCCCATAGTAACGGATCAATGAAGAGCCGTGGGACATGAAACAGTAGGATGTGGGGAACAGCCCAGGCAAGTGACATGGGCTGCAGAGGTAGAAGCTGGCCAGACCACAAAGTAGTTCTTATGTTCATGCTATGAAAAGCAAAACCAATGAAGGAAGAGGGGAATAGCTTGCTTTTTTTTCTGGATACAGACCTAGAATGCAGCCAACTGTGACTGCCATTTGCACAAAGGCAGCATACATGCTAAGAGCTGTCCCAGTGAGATATTTCCATGCAGATTAGTAGGGACAAGAAGTCAGGAGACACCTTCAACATTAATCAAGATAGACACAAGGGTCATTATGGTTGATTATGTACCACACAGGAGAATCCTGAGCCAGAATTGGCATCAAAGCTGTGTCTGGAGAGTTGGGAAAGAATGGATAATGACATGAAGGTTGGGTCCTTTATGAGATGTCCCCAGCTACAGGGGATGCATCGCCCATCAGCATCCACACCATTTGATGAGTGACACTGGGCAGGATCATCGGAGTCCTACCTCATTTTATGTCTTGGCCTACTTTGAATCTCTTTGCTTTGACATGCCTAACATTTGTGGTCTGGGTCCTGAGATCTGGAAAGCCCTAGCTGACAGGAACGCCCTCACTGTGAGGTAGGTTATTCTGTGCTGTGTGGTGAAGGGAAGAACTGACCACTCCCCTCCCCAACCCTGTGTTCATTAGAAGCGTAGCTTGGCAACCACCTCCAACTGGTCCTGACCCTTGTCTTCTCTTTGCTAACTAGATCCAATACCTTCAGGCTGCGGAATCTTAGATCAATTTCCTGGGCTTTGTTTGCTTTTCTTCCTCTATCTATAAGATGATAATAACAAAAGTGCTCTAGTTTTTAGGATTATAGTTTGATTTCTATATGTTAATAGAAATAATGTGATGAAAATAGTACTGGATACAGACTACCACCGCTGCCACCACCATCCACCACCACTGCCACCACTGCTGCCACCACCACCACCATCCACCACCACCACTATCCGCCACCACCACCACCCCCACCACCACCAGCACCACCACCACCACCACCACCACCACCACCACCACCACGACTGCCACCACCTTCTTCTTCTCCTCCTTCTTGATCATCATCACCATCATGTAATGGCAAAAGAATAAAATCAGCTTAAAATATAAAGACTGAAATAAATGAATTGTAATGCAGTCATAAAATGGAATGCTGTATAGCTAGTTGAAAATAAAGAACTCAAAGACATATGAACTTAGGAGCAGTGTAATGGCTCTGTGAGTAGAGACACTTGAAGACAGGCTTGATGACCTGAGTTTGATCCCTATCTCTCACAGAATAACACTGGAGCACCAACTTCCAAGTGCTGTCCTCTGATCTCCACACAGGTGACAAGGCCTGCGTGCCCCAGCACTCAATAGCATGTGCACACACACATGCACTCATATAAATAAGTGAATAATTAAAAATAGATGATATAGAGAAACTGAAGAGCAAGTTGTATAGTATCCAAATGAAACAATGTAGCAAAGAAATATGCTCTCTCACTTGTATATGCATAATATGTCTGCAGGGAAGTTTTGCAAGAAATTAACAATGGTAGGTTTTCTATTTGTGGCACAAAAACATGGCAGATGTGGCACTGGCTAGAGAGAAAGATTTTGCTGTGTATTTATGATTTCAGAACTATACAAATGTAGTATTTGTTTAAAAGAAAAAACATACACACTGGGAACACCTTACAAATAAGATGTAATATCAAGGGAATATCCCAACAAATTAACGGGAGCTTAGGCTCTCTGAATACACCTGGGAAAGTCTGACCCTGAAAACCAGGCAATAAAGCAGAATCCTTGAGGTGATCACTGGCTCAGGAAGGAGAGGCCCAAAGGCTTAGCTCAGGGCAAGAGTGACACCTGCTGGACACACTGGGGATTTGTTGGTTTGCTTGTCTTTGCTGGGCAGAATTACAAATCAAGACAAATGAGCACAGTTTAAAACGGGTGATCTCCATTCTGCATTTTAATTGCTGAAAAACATAGTTCCAGAGAGACTGGAGAGACACCGTAAACGTGGGTATGCTTTATCCAGGGTATTCAGGGAAAGCACCTCCAAATATTAGCTGTATTCCCTAGTAGAAGCATGTTAGGGCCTCTAGGGTCAGACTCCATCAAGGATGAGGCCTAGGCCATGACCAGTTTTCAGCGGTGAACTTGAATGAGGTACACGGAGTCATTCAGATCAAGAAGCACTTCTCGGTCAGGGCTGAAGTGAGCGCTGTGGCTGGCTCCCCATTGCCTGCCTTGTCAGAGGCAGCCAGGCCAGCTCGCTGCAAGCCAGCCAACCAGCAACTTGTTCGGGGAGATCAAGACCTACAAATGTCATTATTTTTTGATGTTGAATTACCCTCTGTATGCTACGAATATATTTTATTACTATTGGTTAATAAAGACGCTACTTTGGCCTATGGCAGGACAGAAGAAAATCAGGTGGGAAATCCAAACAGAGATATAAAGAGAGAGAGTAGGCGGAGTCAAAGAGACATCATGTAGCTGCCAAAGAAGAAAGACGCCAGACCTTATCAGTAAGCCACAGCTTTGTGGTGATACATAGATTAATAGATATGGGTTAACTCAAGATGTAAAAGTTAGTTAATAAGCAGCCTGACCTAATAGGCCAAACAATGTTGCAATTAATATGGTTTCTGTGTGATTATTTGGGTCTGGGTGACTGGAAAAATGAATGAAGTCTCCGTTTACATTTTTAATATAAAATAGGTTTTTATACAATATATTGTGATTATATTTTCCATTCCCTTCACCCTACCAGTTTCTCCCCACCTCCCCTCCCCTCTGGAGTCACACCCTTTCTATTTCTCCTTAGAAAACAAACAGGCATCTGAGGAATAATAATAAAATAAAATATGGTAAGGTAAAACATAAAAACCAAGTCAGAACAAAACAAAAACAACAAACAACTAAACAAGAACAAGATCCAAAGGAAAAAGTACAAGAAGCACGTTTATAAATGCAGAGTCACATAGGTTTTTGCACATAGATACCCCATACAGTCACAAAATCAGAAACCAAAATACTTACACAAAGGACATATAAGGTTAAAAAAAGGAAAAGGAAGAAGAAAAAAAGTTCTGGCATAATATTGTAAGACGAAGAACCTCCAAAGATGCCACTGAGTTCAATGGGGCCTGCACTTACGAATAGTTTGTTCCCCAGTGAGACTCCCTTGAAGAAAGCTAATTTTTCATTTCCAGGTGACTGTCCATCAGAGATCGCTTCTGAGTGAGTGATGGGGATGTGTGTTCACTTCTTTCAGCTCTAAAACCCCATCAGGGAACCCATGCAGGTTTGTGCATGCTGCCAGTGAGTTCATGTGTGTACACGTCCTGCTCTGTTTAGGAGGCTTTGAATCCTTAGCGTCTTCCACTCCCCCTGACTGTCACACTCTTTATACCTCCACTTCCATGAAGTTCCCTGAGAGCGAGGAGGAAGACTTGTTGGAGACTTCCCTTTGGGGACTGAGTATTCAGAGGTCTCTCACTCTCTGCTCATTTTCCAGCCTGGGGGTGTCTGTATTTGTTCCCAACTGCTGCGGGAGGAAACTTCTCTGATGATGGCTGAGCAAGGTGCGAATCCATGTGTATAGCAGACTGTCATAGGGTCAGTTTATTGTTGTGTTCCTTTAGAAGAACAGCAGTATTTGTTTTTCCCCAGGTCCCTGGCCTATCTAGTCTTAGGTTCTTGACCACCCAAAGAGCATTAGGTATGGATTCCACCTCACGGAGTGGACCTTAACTCAAATGAGGTATTTATTGGTTATTGCACCAGCGTACCTTGCAGGCAGGTCACCATTGTAGATTGAAGGGTTTGTAGCTGAGATGGAGTTTACTTTCTTCATTTGGCAGCATGAAGCGTCTTTCAGTACCATGAACACTAGTCCACAGAGGTGAAGGCTCTATCTAGGTGAGAAACAGCTCAACTTCTCCACGTTCAGTGAGCTGTGTAGGTGCTTTCTCCAGCAGCAGGGCCTGACTGTCAGTGTGTGGAGAACAACCAATAGCCTTGGCAATAGCCTGGGTTGTTTGGTGGTTGCTATGGGGCCCCTTTGGCCAAGAACTTGATTAAATGCAACCCATTCCTGGTACTGGGAACTTTAAATACTTGATTTTTGGAGCTACTCTGTAGAGTCATGTACAAGTGCCTCCTGGACAGCGCTTATAGTCCCTTCAAGGGCCTTATGGCGGTCATCTTGTGTTCTGGCATCCTTGCTTCAGGGTTCCTTGATCCAAAAACTCCCTGTCTGTGTTCTTTCCCACTTCTTACTGACCGGAGTCTACTTTAGCCATTTGTCAAATCAAAAGTACACCTGGACCTATGCACACAGATACCTGATTCTAAAAGACTGTTTCAACAGGGGAGTTACCCATTGCACCAGAGAAGATGTCTCCCTAAGGTAAAAGCATTTTCATAGTCAAACATAAAGACCTTAAAGATTGTTCTGAAGGCCAGGGTTTGCTCTGTAGCCTCTGTGACACTTCTCCCAAGTGCTTTGATTGTAGTTGTGTATAGGGTGACTCAGCCAGGTGTGTCTAGACAGGCAGGACTGAACAAGGTTAGAATGAACTGGGAGCTGTGGTGCAGGATGGTCAAGTAGCACGCTCGAGAGTGGAGCTGGGAAGAGCTTTCTCTGGGAGTTTAGAGAAAGCAAGTCCGCATTCCAGTGCTGCCTCCACCTCAAGACACAAGACTCAGAGGTCTGAAGGGAAGAGAGGTGCCTGACCAAAGTTTGATCAAGGGATTTAGTGGGCATTTTGTTCAAATTGGCCAATGGGGACAAAGACATCAGGTAGAATATCTTTTTTTGAGAGTGCAGGGGGACTGCACCTGGCCTTCCTCTTGGTAAACACATAGGTCATCTAAAAGTTCTCTCTGAAAACACTCCATGGTGAGGCATTGGCTGTGTCTGTGTTCTAAGGTGGGGTAAGCCAACACTGACTGCCCTCTCCAGAGTAGGATAGTGGCTGTGTCTGTGTTCTAAGGTGTGGTAAGCCAACACTGACTGCCCTCTCCAGGGTGGGATATTGGCTGTGTCTGTGTTCTAAGGTGGGGTAAGCCAACACTGACTGCCCTCTCCAGAGCAGGATAGTGGCTGTGTCTGTGTTCTAAGGTGTGGTAAGCCAACACTGACTGCCCTCTCCAGAGTAGGATAGTGGCTGTGTCTGTGTTCTAAGGTGGGGTAAGCCAACACTGACTGCCCTCTCTAGGGTGGGATATTGGCTGTGTCTGTATTCTAAGGTGGGGTAAGTCAACACTGACTGCCCTCTCCAGGGTAGGATAGTGGCTGTGTCTGTGTTCTAAGGTGGGGTAAGCCAACACTGACTGCCCTCTCTAGGGTGGGATATTGGCTGTGTCTATATTCTAAGGTGGGGTAAGTCAACACTGACTGCTCCAAGCAGGTGTATCTACCTCGTGCGACTTCAATGCTGGAATTTTAATGCTGTTCCTTCATTGTTCCCTTTCTGGTTCTTCATCTGAAATAATAAGTTACTGAGTTAAGTATATTTTTTACCAAACTGACTATCTGAGGAACTTATCCTTTGAATCAGAGAAAGCAGTATTTGTCACCATTTCCTCCAGCCCGAATAGCTCAGAGTCGTGCTGAGAATATTATCCCAAAGGATGACAGCAGCTTACGTGTCAGCAGCGACTCTGTGGTGCCATCTAATATCTTCTCTGGGGACTAACCCTCCTAGTTCCCTCAAATGGCTTTTATTGTGCTCCAACAACCCCCTTTAAAACAATTTGTTAGTGCATCGCACACGCATTTTCTGTATGCTTGGTTCCTCTAGGTCTTGATACTCAAAGTGGGACCCATGGATCAGTGTCATGGACTAGAAATCAAGCTGCCCCATGCCTGTTGGGGCAGAACAATGCTTAAACCTGACCACAGGCAATCTGTCTGAAGTCTTGAACTCACATACTGTTTCCACATTTCTTTGATGGTGTTGCATTTTTTAAAGACTAGGTTAATTGTCTTTCTGCCCCCACTCCCAGTCACTTTTATAGTCACTTATCTGAATACTAAAGTCACTTATGTCTATTTTAGGATGCTTGGACGTGGTGATTTTATTTCCACCTTAAAAATTTCTGTGTCTAAATATGCTCATGTAGTTTAAGAGATTTCATTTTTTGTTATTTCCCTTTTGATCATATAATATATGAATACTTTCTTGTCATATAACTTTGACTTCAAAATCTTCAAGGAAAAGTGTACATTTCTCCAATGTGCCTCCCATCATTTATTGCCTTCTTTCAAATTCTTTCTATGTGTTCACTGAGGAGTTCCCTGGAGAGGACGAAGAATTCTATGAGAATTACAGAGCAAGGATATGCATTACAGGAAGTAGTTCTTTCCTACTGGGACTTACTGGGGTAGTGGCAATCTAGAGCAGCCAGAGATTAAGCCCAAGTGCCATGGAGCAGCACTGGAAGAGGGAAAGCCTCAGGTTTGCAGGAACATCTGAGAAGACAGACATATTTACCCAGGAAAGTGGCATCAGGAGTAGACCCTCATAGAGAGGACTGTGGGAAGCCATGTCCTCTAAACAATAGCCTTCCTGTGGATCCCCAGCAAAGCATTTTTTAATCAGGTTAGGCTTGCTGTTGGACATCATGCTCTCTCAGACATTAGAGACATAGCATGGACCTGGAACATCGATCTTCTGTCAATCACCTCATTTGACCAAATGTTCTTCTGAGAGGCATGGATACTGTTTCACTTCCCTCATCCATGCATACAAATTCCTTTATGTGCTACTCTACCCTGCATCAAGAGCACAACACAGCACCTGGACGTGTGTAGCTGCTTTAGAAAACTGGGCATGTATGTATTCATATGGCTTAAGGAAGGAATTTACATTGTGAGCATCATTTTCCACAGCATTTCATAGTCTTCCTAAATCAGCAAGGACACGGTACTTGCTAAACTGAGCTAAATGCTTTCAGATTTTTGACATTCCTCCTAGGTACCATTTTAACCTTTGGTGTAGCCTTTGGGGGTTCATGGATAGTGTAGCAAAGGTCCCCTTATGAAAGAAACAACAGTTGGATCCATGAAGAAGCCCTGGATTTGATCCCCAGCACCACATGAGTGAGGCGTGGCTGTGCATGTCTCTGTGTACCACTCAGAAGGTGGGGGAAGGAGGATCAGAAGTTGTTCAAGGTCAGTTTGGGATAGATAAAACCTTGTCAAAACAAAGGGGAAAGAAGAGGAAAAGTGGGGCTTAATGGAACGTGGGAGAGGGAAGAAAACAGGAAGGAGTGGAGGAGGGAGGGAGAGAGAACAGGATAGATAGGATAGAAGGAAAAGGAAGGGCAGGATCAGGATAAGAGAGTGTAGGAGAACAGGTGCTCCCTCTTTAAGGAGAAGAACTGTTTATGAAATGCTGCTGCTTCAGGCTGAACACTTGTGTGCTGGGACACTCCCTGAAACACTCACTTCACTGAGGACAGCAGTGGTTATGAACAACATTGGTTTTGAATCTTTATTCTTTCTCACATTTAATTTATGGCTCCTTACTTTTGTTTGTTATTTATTTTGATAGGTAGCCTGAATTTCATCAAATTCAAAGAATATCAAAGAATAATGTAATGTCTGGGGTGGCAAAGGCTTTTTAAAATGGAGTGGGAAAAATACGAAAATCAAAACCAAAATTAAATACTATGGTTGCAGGGGGTGGTATAGCCAGCTGCCAATGCTGATGAAACCTGTTGCAGGAAGATTCTCATTAACATGACTAACAAAGGAGTAAACTTGTTCAGAAAATAATATGATATCACTGTAACAGTGCAGAAAATCGTCTTGGAGAATACTGAATTTGACAAGAATGCAAGATTGCATTTCCAGGTTCACAAAAAAAAAAAAAGCTTTGCTGATTTGCTTGGAAAGAGCGCCCTCTGGAGAACTCAGGCTAGAACTTCAGGAAACCCTGTTTGATCCCCCTGTTTTCCTTTTCCTTTTTGAGAAGAGTTTAAATATATATTTTTGTATCATTTTGAGATATAATTTGTCTTTTATTAATATACGCCAAACAATCTACAAATATGTATAATTTTATTTTGTCAAGCAAAGTAGATATTCCCCCATGATTTGTATATGTGTGCGTGTGTGTGTGTCTATATCAATAAAGAATTAGAAACTAGAGTGGCACATTCAGAAACAGGAAGCTAGAAAGTAGCATGATTCTGACAACACTCCAGCTTCCCTGGATGGAAGTTGCTCTGATACACCACAGTAGCAAGAGGACTTAGACCAAAATCAGGTCATGTCCTTCACTTCCTATGTGGAAAATGAGACATTGAAGAAGAGGGGATTCTTTTAAACTTATTTTTGAGAATTTCATACATGAGAACTATATTTACATGATTTCTTCCTGTCCCTTTCCCCCCTTCAACTCTGTCCATAGCTCTATTCCCTTCCATATTCATCCCCTCCTCTCAAATTATTATTATTGTTGTGTGCATGTGTGTGTGCATGTGTACATGTGTGTGTCTGTGTGTGTGTATGTATAAGTACAGCTTGTCATGTCTGTTTACTGTTGCCCATACATTCATGCTTGGTGTTAACCATTTGCAGTCGAGTATCAGGACGCTTGTCCCTGGTGATTGATATTTTTCCTCTCTCACCATTAACTGCTTGTAGTTCTTCATCTGAGGGGCTTGTGAGACCCCCTCCATCCATGCTGGCATGTTTACTGGGGTTGTTTGGTGATTATATTGCTGAGATTTTCATAGCTGGATACATGACACTATCTTGGAGCAGATGTCCTGATCCCCTGAATCTGGTAATTTTTCATTCCCTATTCTGTGATGTTTTTTGAGTGATTGGACACATAGCCCCAAAGGGCACAGGCCAGCTTAGTGTAGCTCATTCTTGGCTTTATTTTCTTCCTCTTTCAACCAACTGAGTGACACCAGGATATAGAAGGACTCTAAGCCCTTAGAATTATGGTTAGAAGATACAGTAAAAAAATATCTAGTAGAAAAAATAAGCCTTAAAATTCTAAATGAAATTAATATTTTTAAGTTCAAAAAGATTAACTTCCTGAATTTGTAGAGAATGAAGCTCAGACAAGGGACTATCAGAGCATTAGAAGAGAAAGGGAGTAGCCTGTCTGTGAAGGAGGGGATGGGCTTCACTGCTGGAGTCCACAAAGACCCTCTTCAGCACTGTGATGACCTCATGCTTTCTATCATGGTGCTGCAAGGAGCACAAACAGAAAGCAGATCTTCAGAAATAGAGAAAGTCAGAATACCATTATAGAAAGTGGAAAGCCTCAACTGAGAAAGCAAATCAGCCCAGGATGAGAAAGGTAGAGAAGATGTCTTACTCCAATCTTGGTGCTGGACAGGATCAGGTAGAATGCTTCTGTACTTAGGAAAATAATCAAGCATATTGAGGCAAAATTTCTATGAGACATAATTCAATCTTCCTTGGAACATATGCCTATGTGTTTCAGAATCACTACCAGCAGGTAAATATACCTCATGCCGAGCTTCCACTTTGTGGTCCGGCTGCTGTAACCACTGACTGCTGTCCCTAGAGCTTTGCATTTCAAAGCCAGGTGGGTGGAGTCGTCCAGCACTGCAGATTTTGGAGTCAGACTTCTTTCACTTAGCATGGTGCTTTTTAAGAACCATTCTTGCAGTTGTGTCTTCTACAAGAGCATTTCTCCTGAGTGCTGATGGGTATCTCAGTGTATATATACAAAAAGATTTGACTAATGTCTTATTTTGGGAAATTATTTCTGTGAAGAGATACCATACTATGGTAATTCTTATAACGAAAACAAGAAGTACATTGTAAGCAACTTCAAAAACTCTAGAAATGACAGAGACATCTCCCTGCCTGGACAGTCACCCAAAGTTCTTCTTCAGCATTGGAACATCCATCTTCAGGCCCATAGTATCCAGCAGACTTCCATGACGCAGGAAATTTCAAGGACAATTCCACCTATATTGGCAGTTTGTCAGTCACTTTCTTCTGTATCCTGCAGAATGTCTTACAGACTCTTTAATGAAGCAGGAACCCTGAAGGATCATCTCACCTTTAGGCAAGTTCAGCAGTCATTTTTCTGTGGATCCTGCATGTCCCGTTCATACAGAATACCATCAAGCAGTCCAGGCAAGAGCAGTTTCTTGCACAAATGGCTAGCAAACTCCATAAGAAGCCTCTTTGATGCCCATCTTCCTCTTGAAGTGATCGGTTCTGCCAGGAGCAGATGTTTCTCATTGTCACGAAAAGTCCTAAGTTATTAATACATTTTAAATGCCATATTCTGAAGGTCTCTGAAAGATTTGAAGAATACCTATCTAACTTAAATATATCTCTATATATCTAGAAAACCTAACTAACATGATTATAAGCTTGACTATTATAGATGAATATCTACCAACCTGTATTTTTAATTGTATATTACATTTTTAAAGGAGCTGTACAAACATAATACCTTAATCAAGAGCAGAAATACACATATAACAAAATTGACCTAAAATTTGTATCAATAAACAAAGATCCATACCAATGCAAATTATTCATATCTATATCATATCCTCCTCTAAATGTAAACAAATATTTATAAACAATATTTGGGAATATGGGCATAGTTCTCTCCAAACTGCTTTCTGCTTTTTGTTGGGAAAAGTATTTTGGGGGTGTTTTGGCAACCTTTCAGGGGATCTTGGTGCATCAAACCACATTAGTCTGTAAGGATTCCATAGGTTCTCATCCTCTGTGAAAACAAAAGAAGAACCTCTTTTCCAAAGCAATATATCCTTAGACCCAAATTTTGAAGAGAAGATACCTCTAAAACATATATGTTGGTTTAACTTAACAGTCCATACAATGAAATGCCTCTCTGTACTTAGCTCCTTCACAGTCAAACAATTCAAAGAAAACACAATAGTATACATAATCTAGACTCTCTGTGTACATTTCATTTTTACGTGGCTTATTTTTTTACTCTATTACATTTTTTACAAGTTTAATATTTATTTTATTACTTTACTCCTTTGATCTATGACTGTCTGTACTCTTTTATATTACATTTACTGTCTCTTTACTCTTTTTCTTCTCTCTCCCAAGCCTAGGTACATTTTAAAAACATATTGTGTCCCTTTTATGTCTAAATATGTCCTATTGTGGATCTGAAATTCTTTTTTGACTGGACTGCTTCTTAAAATGTTAAGCAACATTACTAGAACTTAGGCTGCCCAGCCTGACATGGCAGAGGTCCATTCAGTGCTTCTGAGACTGCCTCACATTGGGCAGCAATTTGTAGTAGGGAGGCTGCTTGTTCATTTCCCAGCTGCCCAGGCTCCTCAAATAATCACACAGAAACTATATTACTTAAATCACTGCTTGGCTAATCACTTAATTGTATTGCTAGCTAGCTCTTACATCTAGAATTAACCCATTTCCATATTTTTATAATTTAGCATGAGGCTCATGGCCTACCAGCAAGGTTCTGACTGGTGGCTCACGTCCTTTTTCTCTGGCAGCTCTGGTGTCTCTCTGACTCTGCCTTTTTTCTCCCAGCATTCAGTTTAGTTTTCCCCCCAGCTCTATTCTGCTAAGACACTGGCCAAAACAGCTTCTTTATTCATTAGCCAATAAAAGCAACACATATATAGAAGGACTTCCTACACCAGGCCATTTTCTTTCACACCACAACTAACCACTTATATATTAAATGTATGTCCTGGCTAGTCTTATGTTATCTCTAGATAACAAGATAGAGTTATCTAAAGGGAGGAAACCTCAATTGAAAAAAAGCCTCCATATGATCACGTATTTTCTTAATTAGCAATTGATGGGGTAGAGCTCAGCCCATTGTAGATGGTGCCATCCCTGGGTTTTTGGTCCTGGGTTCTGTAAGAAAGTAGATAAAGAAAGCCATGAGGAGCAAGACAGTAATCAGTACCCCTCCATGGACCCTACATCAGTTCCTGCCTTCAGGTTCTTGCCCTGTTTGAATTCCTGTCCTAATGTCCATTGATGATGAACAATGATTTGGAAGTGTAAGCCAAATAAATCCTTTCCTCCCCAAATTGCTGTTTGGTCACAGTGTTTTACCATAGCAATAAAAGCCCCAGGACAGTGTGTATTAGACATATTTTCTGTTTGCATGTAGGTGTATGTGTATGTGCATGCACACATTGTGGAGGCTACAGGTGATTGTTAGGTGGCTTCCTCAACCACTCTACATCTTATTACTTTTAGAGAAAAGGTCTTTCACTGAACTTGAAGTTTTCTGGTTCAATTAGAATAGCTGGTTAGCAAACTCAGGTTTCCTCTGCCTGCTCCTCTCCTGCTGGAGTCGCATGTGGGCAGGCACCAACTGATTAGCTTTTTACATGAACACTGGGGATCTGAGCTTAGGTCCTCACCCATCTGAGGCAACACTACACTACTGAGTCATCTAGCTAGTTCATATTATAAATTTTATAGCCGCCATGTTTTTCTTATGCCTTAGGCTATGTGTAAGTGCTTTCTCTAAGTGACAGAGTGCTTTGAGTTGCTTATATTTTACTTTAACCCCTCCAAACACTTGATAATAGTCTCTCTTTCTCATATATATCTACACACACACGCAATGATTGAGCCTACCCACAGGGAGAACCTGTGGTCTCTGCCTTATCATTAATCTCTAATTTGATAGGCCTTTCTGACTATAGTTTCTATGGCCCTAATGGAGTGATGTTTAAAGTATCTACAGAGGAAATTTTCTACCCCATTTAGAATAAAGACGAAAGTTACGGTACTTAGCTTGTTTCTAGTTTTCTTAGATTACAAATAAAGCTGTCACAAAATTGAATGGTATACTAGTAAAATAAGGAACAGAAATGTTGAGCTGCATGATATTATTTCTTTATCTTTTCAAGAAGTTATCTAAAATGTCTTCCAATGAGCCTGTAACAACAAGAGTAATGACAAGAAACCATTTCAGCAGCATGTTCTAGTTTTAAAATCTTAACCATTCTGCTCTGTATGCTGAGGCATCTCACTGTGCTTTTAGTTTATGATTCCTAAATGAATCTCTGGTTCCATCTGTTATTGGATGAAGGCTCTGTGATGAAGATATTCACCAATCTGATTACAGGGAAAGGCTGGTCCAGGCATCCTCTCCATTATTGCTAGAAGTCTTAGCTGCAGTCATTTCTGTCATTTCTATTACATCCAGGGCCCCACAGCTATCAGCATTCAGGCAGAAAGCTTAGTCACCCCAGGCATTAGCATTTCTGGGTCCCACAGCCAGGCATGTGACATCAGCATTCAGGCAAAATTCCCTAACCACCCTAGGGCCTTATGCCATATGTAATCTATGTGAAGCGTGGGCATACTATGTGTGATGTGGCTCTGTAAACCCCTTGTGCCTGTGCTAATTGGCTTTGAAAAGTGGACACACCCTCTCTCACCACACTGTTTTCAGACAGGCCTGTGTACCACCTCCTTTCCCATTGCCTTCTTTTTATTAATAGAACTCGTAAAGTGGGTTTCATTGTATATCTTGTGGTCCATTCTCACACACGGCAATATTACTGGTGCCAAGGCTTTACAGGATCTCCTACCACTCCCCCACATGGGTCAGGACCCTGGACTGTGTTCATCCACAGCTACTCATATTCCATCTGACAGTCTGCTGGGTCACTATGCACAATACTGACTACTTTGGTTGGTGAGTTTTCCTCTTCTGGTCAGTGTAAATGCTTCCATAAACCTGTGGGAGTGACCACTGAGTATCTGGTACCCTTCTGATGTTCTTGGAAATGGGGGTACACACAGTCACCTTCTTCAAGGGTATGGCTGGCTCCTTTTACCAACAATCACTTCCTGCAATTTCCCATGGCTGAGTACTGAGGCCTTGTTACTTGTCTCAGACTTTGTCCCTTATTTCTCATTGCTAGGACTTTTTTTCCTTGGGCTTCCTAACCCCGGCCCCTGTTCCCTGTCTGAACTTGGAGTGGCCCATGCTATTTCACTTGATACTTGTTTGATCTCTGGGACACCTGAGATCAATAAAGTCATTGGATCTCATTTATTTTTCTCCGACTCAGCCATGAATAATAAGCCTTCCAACAATATAAACCCAAAATTTCTTCTGGGGTGTCTTTTAGAAACCCTCAAACCTCTAAGCTTAATGTCCTACTTAAAGACTCCTAAGCTTTCCACCTTTGCAATAAGAAATGGCCTAAGTACCCCTTAGATAACAGCCTAAAGTGGCCATCAAGCAACTCTCTAGATCCCAACATTTTATAAGAGCTTTCTAATTTATGTCAGCAAATGGGAAAATAAAAAGTTTCCATATATCCAAGCCTTTTTCTATCTCAGTTCCAAGCCCTCTGATCTTGCCTCCTGTTCACCTGCTCACATGTTCCTAGCTCTGCCATCTGAAAAAGAGAAACACTCCACTACTATTCTGGACCCCACTAATGAACCCCACCTTTCCAACCCCAGCAGACAGCTGCTCCTTCAGCTTCTCCAGCTGCTCCCTCCTCCCCAGCAGCTGCTCCTTCAGCCCTTCTGGCTCCTTCTTCTTCTCCGGTACCAGGCCACTCCAACTGCCCGACTCCAGTGCCAACTTTCACTCTTCCTGTCATGCAATCTCGTGCCACTAAGGGACCCCACCCTGACCAAGCCAAACTGGCCATAGTTCTCCATTGCAAGAGGTAGCTGGAGTGGATGGGCTGGCTAAGGTTCATGTCTCTTTCTTTATCAGAACTCCCTCAGATAGAGCAAAAATTGGGTTCTTATGCTTCTAACTCTACCTCTTTCATAAAACAATTCCAATATATTACCCAATCTTATAGTCTCACCTTTCATATATTATTTTTGGTCCTAACTATCAGCTTACTTCCTGAGGAGCTCAGGCAAGTTTGGGATCAGGCTAGAATACATGCAAATAAAATTCACCAGACTAATGCATCCCATCGCCCTGTGGCAGAGGCAGTCCCCAATAGAGACTCACACTGGGTTTACACCACCCTAGGTGGTGTTCTAGCTAGAGATCAATTTATAACATGCCTCCTAACAGTTCTCAATAAGGCTGCCCTCAAGCCAGTAAACCACGATAAATTCCTGGACATCATTCAGGACAGAAAGGAAAATCTATCTCACTTCCTCCAATGCCTCAGAAAGGCTCTCTTGCAGTATACTAACCTAGATCCTGAGAGACCAGATGACAGACAACTCTTTATGATCCACTTATTTTCCCAGAGCTTTCCCAACATTAGGACCAAGCTTAAGCATTTGGACAGATGCTCCCTGACCCTACAGTCAGAAAGAAGTCTTAGGGATGACTTTTAAGGTACACCATGGAAGAGATGATAAAGCCCGTAAAAAAAATACCAAATGCTGGCCAAGGTCATCTGAGTGGTTGGTGACTGCCAGGCTCTCTTGCCCCCTGGGGCTCAAGGACCACTGGGTCCCTATTTCAAATGTGGTCAAAATGGTCATTGGGCCTGGGTTTGCCCTAATCCTCACATTGGGACCCCTGGGCCATGTTCAAAGTGGCATCGAGAGGGACATTGGCCTATTGACTGCCTCTATGTACCTGGTCGCATGGAGAGATCAAAAGCAGACCACCCTTCAGCTAACCTTCTAGGCCTGGCCATTGATAACTGAGGATACCTGGGCTCCCTTGACCCAACCACTGTCATCAGTAACAGAGAGCCACGGGTAGACATCACAGTATCCTGGCAGTCCATCTCCTTCCTCCAAGACACCAGAGCCATATACTCGATACCGAGGGAATTTGGGGGACCCACCTCTCCTTCTCATTTCCCATTGCTCAATTGCATTTTCAGGAGTATTCCTCTCACTCACTTATTTTCTGTTGTGCCAACCCCTGTCCTACACCCCTAATAGGAAGAGAATTTTTAGCCAATGTGGGAGCTTCTATCTTATTTGTTCTCCCCATTTGCCTGGTCCCAGTCTCGCCAGCAGCTTTTCTCCTCCTAACCTTCCACCCTATCGGTTCCAACATGTCATTTTCTTTGTCAGTCTCTCAGGTGGACCTCCAAGTCTGGGACACTCAAAATGCTTCTGTTGCTAGAGACCATTCCACCATTGTAATCCAATTATAGGATCCTAGCAGGTACATTACCCAAACTCAGTACCCACTCTCTCTCCAGAGCCTTAAAGGACTTAAGTCTATCATCTCTGACCTTCTAAGGAAAAAGCTACTTCATCCCATCTTTTCTCCTTTCAGCACCCCTATACTTGCAGTTAAGAAATCTAATAGAACTTACCACCTGGTTCAAGACCTCTGGCTCTGCTTAATTCTGCAGTGGCCCACCTCTATCCTGTGGTGCCTAACTCTTACACACTTTGTTCCACTATCCCTTCAGGAACCTCCCATTTCTCAGTTCTGGATCTCAAGAATGCCTTTTTCTCTATCCCTCTCAGCTTTCAGTCTCAAAAACCTTTGCTTTCACTTGAACTGACCCTGACACTCACCTCTCCACCTAGCTCACCTAGACTGTCTTATCCCAGGGATTCCAGGACAACCCACATCTATTTAGCCAGTCTCTAGCTTCTGATCTACTCTCCCTAAGTCTAAACACATACAGTATGTAGATGATATCTTACTTTTCAGTTCATCCTTAGAAATTAGCCAAACTAATACCTCCACACTTCTAAATTTCTTGTCTAGAAGGGGCTTCCAAGGTCCAACTATCCACTGCTCAGGTCACCTACGTGGGACTAGCCATTGCCCCAATTCACAAAGCTATTACCTTAGACAGAAAGAACCTCATCCAGTCTCTTGCAGTGCCTTCTACTAAAGAGAAATTTTTATTATTCCTAGGAATAGCTTGTTTCCATCATTCCTGGATCCTCTCTTTTTCTCTCCTTGATGTCCCCTTACATGAAGCAGCTCTTGGTTGTGTAGGAGGTCCTTCTGTATTTGTGTGTTGCTTTCATTGGTTGAATAAAGAGACTGTCTTGGCCTTTTGATAGGGCAGCCCTTAGGTGGGCGGAGTAGCCAGAACAGAATGCTGGGAAGAAGGTAGTGTGGCAGACGCCATGTTTCTCCTGCCTGAGATGGATGCTGGTTAGACTCATGCAGGTAAGCCACAGTCAAGTGGCAATACACATTAATGGAGATGGGTTAAACGAATATGTGAGAGTTAGCCAATAAGAGGCTAGAACTAATGGGCCAGGAAGTAATTAAATGACTACAGTTTCTGTGTAATTATTTTGGGTATAAGCTAACTGGGTGCTGGGAACACAGCACACTCCTCCCCACTACAATTGACTGACCAAGGTGGTTGACTGACTCCACGTAAAATCTGAGAAAGCTTCAAAAAGAATACAGAGTTTAACAGAGTTTTTGCTGTTTGCTATCAGGGTGCCACAGAGAAAATTTTCTCACTCAGCAGCCACAACAGTAAAAAAGCTGCAGTGGTTTTAAAATACCAGATTTCTGGGCTATCCTGCCAGTGCCATCTCTGCTCCTGCTGGAGGCAGAGCGTTTGGATGGGATTTCTGACTAAAGTGCTATGGCTTGCTTGCTTGATGGCAATGTGGACTCGCTGTGTGCCTGGAACTGTGCAAAGCTCAGGGGTTCCAAATGGCTCTGAGGCAGGAGCGGCTCTGGCTCTGCCATGCTGAACTGTGCAGACCTCAGGCAGGAACTGTCGTAATTATCATAATAACAGAGCAGTTAAAAGGCTTAGACTGGGCAGGAAACAGGCAGTACCGTATTTCTCCTACATGTGCCTAACATTTTAAGAAATCCTCCTTGATAGTAAAGAATTACAGATTCAAAATAGGACAGATTCAGACATAAAAGACCTCTAAATGGGTCACAGTGTTGGATGGCTGTACATAGGCTTGGGAGAGAAAAGAAAAAGCGTATAGAGAGATGCTTTAAAAAAAAGGGTAAAGTCATTAAAGAGACAGACTACAGATAGTTATAGATTAAAAAAACAAGCCACGTAAAAATGGAAAATTCACAGAATGTCTGGATTATGTATTTTATTGTGTTTTCTTTAAATTTTTTGACTGTGAAGGAGCTAAGTACAGAGAGACTTTTCATTGTGTGGTCTGCCAAACTAAACCAACATATATGTTCTAAGGATATGGTGCTATGGAAAGGAGGTTCTTCTTTTGTTTTCACAGAGGATGAGACCCTGTGGCTTTCTTCTACACAAATATAGTTTCATAGACCACTCCCTCCTGAAAGTCACTGTGAACACTTTCAGAAAATTACTTCACTCAGCTGATGACTGACATGAACAGGATACACCACGAAAGACCTGATTGACAGTGCCCCCATACAGCAGGAAGAAGTTTGGAGAAAAGTAACTATGCCCATATTCCCAAATATTGTTTATAAATGTTCTTTTACATTTAAAGGGGGAGATGATATAGATATGATTAATTTACACTGGTATAAATTTTGCCTTATTGATATAAATTTAAGGTCAATCTTGTTGTATTTCTGCTCTTGATTAAGGTATTATGATTGTGTAGTTCATTTAAAAATGTAATGTATAATTAGGAAATATAGGTTGTTAATAGATAATCATTGATATAGTCAAGCTTGTAGTCATGTTAGATTTTCTAGATATATAGAGGTATATTTTAGTTATATAGACATTCTTCATATCTTTCAAAGACAACAGAATATGGCATTTAATGTTTTAATGACTTAGGGCTTTTCATGACAATGAGATACCTCTGCTCCTGGCAGCACCAGCTACTTCAAGAGGAAGACGGGCATTGAAGAGGCTCCTTATGGAGTCTGATAGCCATTTGGGCAAGAAACTGCTCTTGTCTGGACTGCTTAAATGGACACAAAGAAGCCGCAGAGAGAGGACTGCTGAACTTGCCTAAAGGTGAGATGATCCTTCAGGGTTCCTGATTCATGAAAGTGTCTGCGAGACATTCTTCAGGATACAGAAACAAGTGACTGAACTGTCTTTGAATTTTCCTGCTTCATGGAAATGTCTGCTGGATACTATGGGCCTATAGGCTGAAGATGGATGCCCCAACGGTACAGAGGAACTTTGGGTGACTGTACAGGTTAGTGACATGTCTCTGTCATTTTTAGAGTTTAGAAGTTGCTTATTGCTTGTTTACTTAGGTAATATTATATCCTTCTGGAGTCTTTGATGCAGTTGAAGAATGGATAGTTATAGTTATAGTTTTCCTTTGTCATGATAAAAGATAGAATAGGTTGTAACTGTAATTCTTGCTTGATAACTTCTGTTATATGTAATTTTACTATGTTAAAGTTAAAGCCTTCCTTTTTGTTTAAACAGAAAAAGGGGAAATGGTGTAGGAGGATCTTCTGTATTTGTGTGTTGCTTTCATTAGTTGAACAAAGAGACTGCCTTGGCCTTTTGATAGGGCAGCCCTCAGGTGGGCGGAGTAGACAGAATGGAAGGCTGTGAGAGAGAAGGCAGTGAGGCAGACACCATGCTTCTCTGGCCCAAGATGGACACTGTTTAGACTCATGCCGGTAAGCCACAGTCAAGTGGTGATACACAGTAATGGAAATGGGTTAATCAAGATGTGAGAGTTAGCCAATAAGAGGCTAGAACTAATGGGCCAGGCAGTAATTAAATGAATACAGTTTCAGTGTAATTATTTTGGGTATAAGCTAACCGGGTGCCAGGAACGCAGCCCTCTCCTCCCTACTACATCTCGGCTCTCCACATGAGCCCCTCCTCCATCCCATTACTAAGCTCTTTTAGAGGCTCCAACATGCCCTTATCCAAGCTCCAGCTCTCCACCTCCCAGACCTAACTCGTCCTTTATCCCTCCATATAACAAAGAAGGAGGGATATGTCCTTGGGTCCTAAGCCATCAGTTGGGACCTTCCTTTGCACCTGTAGCAGACCTGTCAGAGAAACTAGATCTTAACATTCAGGGATGGGCACACTGCATATGTGCTCTACCAGCTGCTGAGCTCCTTATTCTTCAATCAATGAAACTAATCTTTGAGTCACCCACCACTATCTTCTCCCTACACAACCTGTTCCATCTCTTAACTTATCAAACTTTATCTCCTTCCTGAGTTCTTTCTCTCCAAGTGACACTAGTGGAAGATATCATACTTACTTTCTAATCTTCTCCACCCCTCAATATCTCACATCTTCTCCCTCAACCTAATACTGACTATTCCCCATATCATTCCTGCATTGAAACCCTAGAGGAACTATTGCCTCATTGTAGACAGAGACTGCTCTTTTGTTTCCCAGCCACCCAGATCCAAATAATGACACAGAAACTATATTAATTACAACACTGTTTGGCCAATGGTTCATGTATGTTTCTAGGTACCTCTTACATCTTAAATTAACTCATTTCTATTAATCTGTACATTGCCTTGAGGTTGTGGCCTACTGGTAAAGTTCTGGCATGTCCTTGCCCTCCAGCAGCTACATAGCATCTCTCCGACTCTACCTACTTTCTCTCTATATCTCTGTTTAGATTTCCCACCTGACTTTACTATACTAAGCCATTGGCCAAAACAGTTTCTTTAATAACCAATGGTAATAAAACACATTCATAGCATACAAAAAGGAATTTCACATCTTCTCCCATTTTCTGTTATATAAAAAGGAAGGCTTTAACTTTAACATAGTAAAATTACATAAAAACAGGTATCAAAGAAGAACTACAGTATAATATAGAGATATATAGATATCTCCTTTATCTTTTATCATAACCAAAGAAAACTGTAATTATAAATATCTATTCTTCAAATCCATCAAAGACTCCAGAAAGATATATTACCTAAGATAACAGGAAGTGCATTGTAAGCATCTTCTAAAACTCTAGAGTGTGGGACAATGGCCTGTATTCTGTCAATTATATTTTAAATAAATGCTGATTGGCCCATTAGTTCAGGCTTCTTATTAGCTCTTATAACTTATATTAGCCCATTATTCTTATCTATGCTAGCCATATGGCTCAGTACCTTTTTCAGCTAGGCAGTCACATCTTGCTTCTTATGTGGCTGGGCCAGGACTGCTGAAGGAACTTCCTTCTTCTCAGAATTCTCCTGTTCTTGTCAGCTGCCTTTACTTCCTGTCTGGTTGTCCTCCCTATATTTCCTGCCTGGCTACTGGCCAATCAGTGTTTATTTAAAATATAATTGACAGAATACAGATCATTCTCCCATACTACTTCCCCCTCTTTAAAAAAACAACAACAACAAGAACTCAGAATCTAATATACTTTGTTTAGCTTTTCTCCTGACCATTAGCCATAACAACTTGTAATCAACATTCTAAACAAAGGAAAATATTCATAGTCCATTTTTTGGGAATGTGGGCTTAATTTCCAGGTTACTTCCTACTGGTGGGGGCCACTAATAATCTTATGGGGACCTAAAGAAAATTTAGAATTATGATCAAGTCCTGACTGGAGTATCATGTGAGGCTTGATCATCTGAGGCAGCAGTCTTGAATCTGTTCTGGATGTAGAAATCATATGTCTGTGCCATCTGTCCCTACTGGAGATTTCTCAAGTGGTCTTTCTTGATCAAACCAGATTTTTCTTAACTCAGAATAAATCCATAACCTCTCAATTTCTGTGGAAACAAAAGCAAAATCTCTTCTCCAAAGTAACACATCTTTTGACTTCAATTTTGAAGTCAAGGTATTTTCAAAGTATGTATCTTGGATTAATTCAGCAGCATTTATAAGCAAATATCTTTTAACAGCTGTTGCTCCTTCCTCAGCATTCAAACAATTCAGAGACCATGATAACATACAGTATCCAGACTCTTTGTGTATTTTTCATCTTTATTTTAACCTCTATTTCTCTAATTTTTACTTTTAGTTTTTGGCTTTTTGAGACAGGTTCTCTGTGTATCGTTGGCTGTCCTGGAACTTGCTCTGTAGACCAGGTTGTCCTTGAACTCACAGAGATCTACCGGCCTCTGCCTCCCAAGTACTGGGAATAAAGGTGTGTGCCACCATGCTTTGAATTCACAGAGGTCTGTCTGCCTTTGCCTCCCAAGTGTTGGGATTAAAGGTGTGAACCACCACAGAAGGTCTTGGATAGATGTGCTGCAGACACCAAGAGACCATGGATGCAAGCCCAGACTATGATACCCAGCAAAGCTAACTTTCATCATTAATGGAGAAAACAAGATATTCCAGGATAAAAACAAATTTAAGCAATACATAGCCACAAACACAGCCTTACAATAAGTACTAGAAGGAAAACCACAACTAAAGGAAGCAAACAACACCCATAATAACACAGACATCTAACAACCTTCCACCAGCACAACTCAAAGAAGGGAAACATACAAACTCTACCACCAAATAAATAAATAAATAAATAAATAAATAAATAAATAAATAAATAACCGGGGTTAACAACCACTGGTCATTAATATCACTTAATATCAATGGACTCAATTCACGTATAAAAAGGTACAGAGAATGGATACGAAAACAGTATCCAACATTCTGCTGTTTACAAGGAACACACCTCATCCTCAAAGACAGACATTATCTCAGAGTAAAGGATTGGGAAAAGGGTTTTCAATCAAACAGCCCTAAGAAACAAGTGGGTGTGGCTATGCTAATATCTAACAAAATCGACTTCAAACTAAAATCAATCAGAAGAGGTGGAGATGGAAACTTTATACTCATAACAGGAATATTCCATCAGGATGAAGTCTCAATCCTGAATATCTATGCCCCTAATATAAAAGCACCCACATATGTAAAAGAAACATTACCAGAACTCAAAGCACATATCAAACCCCACACACTAATAGTAGGAGATTTTAACACTCCTCTCTCACCAATGGACAGGTCAACGAGACAGAAACTTAACAGAGAAATATGAGAACTAACAGATGTAATGAATCAAATGGGCTTCACAGACATCTATAGAACATTCCACCCAAACAGGAAAGAATATACCTTCTTCTCAGCACCTCATGGAACCTTCTCAAAAATTGATCACATACTCGGTAACAAAGCAAACATCCACAAATACAAACACAAAGCAAACATCCACAGATACAAAAAAAAAAAAATCAGATCACCATGGAGTAAAGTTAGAATTTAACAACAATTCCACCCCGAGAAAGCCGATAAACTCATTGAAACTGAACAGTCAACTACTGAACCACTCCTGGGTCAAGGAAGAAATAAAGAAAGAAATTAAAGTCTTCCTTGAATTCAATGAAAATGAAGACACAGCATACCCAAACCTATGAGACACTATGAAAGCAGTGCTAAGAGGAAAGTTCATAGCACTAAGTGCCCACATAAAGAAAATGAAGAAAACTCACATTAGAGACTTAACAGCACACCTGAAAGATCTAGAAAAAAAGAAACAGACTCACACAGGAGGAGTAGAAGACTTGAAATAATCAAACCGAGGGCTGAAATCAACAAAATAGAAACAGAGAAAACAATCCAAAGAATCAGTGAAACAAAGAGCTGGTTTTTAGGGACTATCAACAAGATTGACAAACCCCTATTCAAACTAATCAAGAGTCAGAGAGAGAACACTCAAATTAACAAGATCATAAATGAAAAGGGGGACATAACAACAGGCACTGAGAAAATTCAGAGAATCATTGGGTCTTACTACAAAAGCCTGTACTCCATAAAATTGGAAAATGTAAAAGAAATGGACTTTATTTTAGATAAATACCATATACCAAAAGTAAAGCAAGACCAGATGAACAATTTAAATAGACTTCTAAGTTACGAGGAAATCAAAAACCTTCCAACCAAAAAAAGCCCAGGACCAGATGGTTTTAGTACAGAATTCTACCAGAACTTCCAAGAGGAGCTAATACCTATATTCCTTAATGTGTTCCACATAATAGAAATAGAAGAGTCATTGTCAAACTCTTTTTATGAAGTTACAGCTATCCTGATACCAAAACCACACAAAGAGAATTTACAGATCAATCTCACTCATGAACATGGAAGCAAAAATTATCAATAAAATACTGGCAAACTGAATCCAAGAACACATCAAAAAATCATCCATTATGATCAAGTAGGCTTCATCCCAGAGGTGGAGTGCTGGTTAAACATAAGAAAATCTATCAATGTAATCCATCATATAAATAAATTAAAAGAAAAAACCATATGATCATTTCATTAGAGGGTGAAAAAGCATTTGACAAAATTCAACACCCCTTTATGATAAAGGTCTTGGAGAGATTAGGGATACAAGGTTCATATCTAAATATAATAAAAGCAATATACAGCAAGCTGACAGCCAAAATCAAATTAAATGGAGAGAAACTCAAAGCAATTCCACTAAAATCAGGAACAAGACAAGGCTGTCCACTCTCCCCATATCTCTTTAATATAGTGCTTGAAGTTCTAGCAATAGCTATAAGACAACATAAGGAGATCAAGGGGATTCAAATTGGAAAGGAAGAAGTCAAACTCTCATTATTTGCAGATGACATGACAGTGTACATAAGTGACCCCAAAAACTCTACCAGAGAACTCCTACAGCTGATAAAAATACCTCCAGTGATGTGGCAGGATACAAGATCAACTCAAAAAAATGAGTAGCCCTTCTATACACAAAGAATCAAGAAGCAGAGAGGGAAATCAGAAAACATCACCTTTCATGATAGCCACAAATAGCATAAAGTATATTGGGGTAACCCTAGCCAGCCAAGGAAGTGAAAGATCTATTTGACAAGATCTTTAAGTCTTTGAAGAAAGAATTTGAAGAAGATACCAGAAAATGGGAGGATCTCCCATGCTCTTGGGTTTGTAGGATCAACATAGTAAAAATGGTAATTTTCCCAAAGGCAATCTATAGATTCAATCCAGTCCCCATCAAAACCCCAACAAAATTCTTCATAGACCTTGAGAGAAAAATAATCAACTTGATATGGAAAAACAAAAAGCCCAGGATAGCCAAAACAATCCTATACAATAAAGGAACTTCTGGAGGCATTACCATACCTGATTTCAAACTCTATTACACAGCCACAGTAATGAAAACAGCTTGGTATTGGTATAAAAACAGAGATGTTGACCAATGGAATTGATTCAAAGACCTGGTTATTAATCCACAAACCTATGAACATCTGATTTTTGACAAAGCAGCTAAAATTATACAATGGAAGAAAGAAAGCATCTTTAACAAATGGTGCTGGCATAACTTGGTGTCAACCTATAGAAGAACGAAAATAGATCCTTACCTATCACCATGCACAAAACTCAAGTCCAAATGGATTAAAGACCTCAATATAAATTCTACCACACTGAACCTGATAGAAGAGAAAGTGGGAAGTAGACTGCAGTACATGGGTACAGGAGACCACTTCCCACTTATAACCCCAGTAGCACAGACAATAAGAGCAACAACGAATAAATGGGACCTCCTGAAACTGAGAATCTTCTGTAAAGCAAAGGACAAAGTCACTAAGATGAAAAGGCATCCTACTGAATGCCAGAAGATCTTCACTAACCCCACATCAGACAAAGGCCTGATCTCCAAAATATATAAAGAACTCAAGAAACTAGACATTAAAATTCTAAATAACCCAATTAAAAAATGAGGTACTGAACTGAATAGAGAATTCTCAACAGAAGAATTTCAAATGACCAAAAGATACTTAAGGACATGTTCAACTTCCTTAGCTAACAGGGAAATGCAAATCAAAACAACTTTGAGATACCATCTTACACCCATCAGAATGGCTAAAATCAAAAACACCAATGATAACCTATGCTGCAGAGGATGTGGAATAAGGGGAACACTCATCCATTGCTGGTGGGAATGCAAACTTGTACAACCACTTTGGAAATCAGTGTGGCTGTTTCTCAGAAAACTGGGAATCAACCTACCTCAGGATCGAGCAATACCACTTTTGGGAATATACCCAAGAGATGCCCAACCATACTACAAAAGCATTTGTTCAACTATGTTCATAGCAGCATCGTTTTTAATAGGCAGAACCTGGAAACAACCTAGATGGCCCTCAATGAAGAATGGATAAAGAAAGTGTGACATATCTACACATTAGAGTACTACTCAGTGGTAAAGGACAAGGACATCTTGAAATTTGCATGCAAATGGAAAACATTATCCTGAGTGAGATAACCGAGACACAAAAATATGAATATGCTATGTACTCACTCATTAGTGGATTCTAGCCATAAACAAAGACATTGAGCCTATAGTTTGCGATCCTAGAGAACCTGAGTAATAAGGTGAACCCAAACAAAAATATATATAGATCCTCCTGGAAATTGGAAGCAGACAAGATCACCAGGCGAAAGTTGGGAGCCTTGGGGGGATGGAGGAGGGGAGAGGGGGAGAGAGAAGGGAGAAGGGGAGGGTTGGGGAGAGCTTGGGGGAATGGGATGGTTGAGATGGAGGAAGGACAGATATGGGAGCAGGGAAGAAGATATCTTTTTTTTTTTTTATGTTTGAACTAGTTTATTTATTTTCTTTTTCTTTTTTTTTTCCATACATTGTTTTGTTGTATTTTTTCCATTCAAGAACATAATTAAAGATAAAAAAAAAGGGAGGCATTGTGGGGTTGGCAGGAGCTTGACTCTAAAGGACATCCGAGATGTCCACAGGGATGTCCCAAGCTAGGACCCTGGGCAGTTGAGGAGAGGGTGCCTGAACTGGCCTTGTCCCATAGTCAGACTGATGACTATCTTGAATATCACCATAGAAATTTCACCCAGCCACAGATGGAGATAGAGACAGAGACCCACATGGGAGTCATGGACTGAGCTCCCAAGGTCCAGTTGAAGAGCAGGAGGAGGGATAATATGGCCAAGGAAGTCAGGACTGTGAGGGGTTGATCCACCCACTGAGACAGTGTGCCTGATCTAATGGGAGCTCACCACAGCCAGCGGACTGGGACTGAATGAGCATGAGATCAAACTGGACCCTCTGAATGTGGCTGACAATTGGGAGAGACTGAGTAGCCAATGATAATGGCACTGGGATTTGTCTCTATGGCATGTACTGGCTTTTTGGGATCCTAGTCTATTTGGATGCATACCTTCCTAAGCCTGGATCAAGTGGGGAGGGCCTTTGACTTCCCACAGGGCAGGGTACCCTGCCCTCTCTTAGGACTGGAGGGGGAGGGGGAGGGGCAGTAGGGGAGCAGGAGGGAAGTGGGAGGAGGGAAGTGGAAATTTTGATTCCTAGTATTAATAAAGTAATAAAAAATAAAATGGCACAGCTTTTTCCCTGCTACAATGGAAAACCAAAGGCATGTGGTCAGCTTTTCATCAACACCATTTAAGAGTTTTGTGGCAGGACCTCTTAAAAGAGCTGCAAGGTTTTATAGCTAAAGCTGAGTCAGGAAACCTCTCTTAAATGAGAGTGCTTGCCTCTAGTAAGCAGAGCCCACCTGAGAAAATGCTGCTATCAATAAGCTGTGATTAACTCTATTCTTTTTTGTCTAGAATTACTTCCCACACTCTCTCAGGCTATGTGGATGCAGTTGTCCATGTGGGCACATTTGTTTTCAGGGTTTTCTGTCCTGTCTGGTCCTGCAGCTGTTAAGTCTCAAAGAAATCACACAGAGGTCTATATTAGTTATAAACTGATTGGCCCATTAGCTCAGGCTTCTTATTAGCTCTTTTAATTTATATTAGCCCATTATTCTTATCTATGCTAGCCATATGGCTCAGTACCTTTTTCAACTAGGCAGTCACATCTTGTTTCTTATGTGGCTGGGCCAGGACTGCCGAAGGAACTTCCTTCTTCCCAGAATTCCACTGTTCTTGTCACCACCTCTACTTCCTGTCTGGTTGTCCCACATATACTTCTTGCCTGGCTACTGGCCAATTGACACTTATTTAAAATGTAATGGACAGAATACAGACAGAGACATCTCACTGCCTGGAAAGTCACCCAAAGTTCTTCCATAACATTGGGGCATCTATCTTTAACCTATGACCCATGGTATCTGGCAGACTTTTCCATGAAGCAGAAAATATGAAAGACTGTTTTGCCATTATTGGCAGGTTGTCAGTAGCTTTCTTCTGTATCCTGCAAGATGTCTGGCAGACTCTTTCATGAAGCAGAAATCCTGAAGGACTGTTACACCTTATTTAGGCAACTTCCAGCAGTCATTTTTTTTGTGGGTCCTGCATGTCCATCCAGGCAAGAACAGTTTCTTGCCCAAATGGTTAGCCTCATCACATTGAAGGCAAATACCATAATGAGGTTTTTCAAGGCTCACAACCTCTCTTAAGCAATTGGTGCTGCCAGAAGCAGAAATGTCTCACTGTTGAGAAAAGTCTAAATTCTTAAAATATTTTAAATGCCATATTCTGAACATCTTTGAAAGATTTGAAGAATACCTATCCATCTGAAATATATCTCTATATATCTACAAAACCAAACTAATATGACTACAAGTTTGACTATTATAAATGACTATCTATTAACCTATATTTCTGAGGTATACATAACATTTTTAAATGATCTGCAAAACACAGTATCTTAAACAAGTGCAGAAATATATATAGCAAAATTGACCTTGAATTTGTATCAATAGACCAAGATCCATACCAATACAAACTATATATCTCTATATCATATCCCCATTAAAATGAAAACAAACATTTATAAATAATCATTTAGATAATTTGTGTATTGTTCACTAGACTACTTCCTGCTGTTTGGGGATGCTGTTAATCAGGTCTTTCATGGGGGTAATCTGTGTAGTAGGTCCATCTCAGCCAGCATTAGTGAAACTTTCATGGATGTTGGACCATCTGGGCTATTGCTTCAGAGGGACTTTTTTAATCAAACCATATTAGCTGGTAAGGAATCCACAGTTTCTATCCTCTATGGAAACAAAAGCAGAACCCCTTTTCCAAAGCAACATATTCTTGCATGCCTTTAATTCCAGCACTTGGGAAGCAGGCGTGGGTGGATCTCTGTGAGTTTGAGGCAAGCTTGGTCTACAAGAGTTAGTTCCAGGACAGGCTCCAAAGCTACAGAGAAACCCTGTCTCACAAAACCAAAAACCAAACAAACAAACAAAATTTGAAGTCAAGACAGCTTTAAAATATATATGTTGGTTTAGCTTAGCAACCCATACAATGAAATGTCTCTCTGTCCTTAGCTCATTCACAGTCAAAAAATTCAAACAAAACACAATAGCATACATAATCCAGTCTCTGGGTACTTTCCATCTTTATGTTGCTTATTTTCTTTACTCCTTTAATATATGACTGTCTGTACTCTGTTTTATTTTAAGATTTTGTTTTATTTTTTGAAACTATTTCTTTTTATAATTGTCTACACTTTTTTTCTTATCTCTTTCAAGTCTATGTACACTTTCTAAACACACTGTGACCCATTCAGAGGTTTATTTCTGTCTCAGTCTGTCTTTATTGAGTATCTGTAATCATTTTCTGACAAAGAACACTTTTAAAATGGTAAGTAGCTTGGTCACAGTGGCCCTGGATGCTGGCTCTGCCTCTCTCAACCTTTCAATATGACAGAGTTACATTTACTGCCAGTTCTGAGACTGTCAAGTGGCAGCCATGCTCACTATCTCAACCCTAGGAAAAAGTTGGCCCATGCTGCCACCAAGTCACTTGCAGCATGCTGCCCACAAGCCTATTCATGTGTTTGGCCTCCTGAAAAAGCCAGAGCTGTGCACACGAGCATGAACAAGGAAACCTTCTTAAAGGAGCCGTACAGGTTTTGCTGCTACTGCTGAGTCAGGAAGCCTTCTCTTAGAGGAGCTGTGCCTCTGCTGGCTGCCAGCAAACAGAGCCCATCTGAGAAAATGCTGCTACCAGGAAGCTGTGTTTAACTCTGTTCTCTCTCTCTCTCTCTCTCTCTCTCTCTCTCTCTCTCTGGGTGTGTGTGTTTTGAGAATTCCTTCTCAAGTTCTCTCAGGTTTTATGTGGATGTAGCTGCCCCATGTTGGGCGCCATTTTGTAGATTGAGACTGTTCTTTTGTTTCCCAGGTGCCCAGACTCGAATAATCATACAGAAACTATATTAATTACAACACTGTTTGGCCAATGGTTCATGCATATTTCTAGCTACCTCTTACATCTTAAATTAATCCATTTCTATTAATTTGTGCATGGCCATGAGGCTGTGGCCTACTAGTAAAGTTCTAGCATGTCCTTCTCCTTTGGCAGCTACATGGTGTTTGTTTCTCTGACTCTGCCTACTTTCTTTCTATATCTCTGTTCTGATTTCCCACCTGGCTTCACTAAATTAAGCCATTGGCTAAAACAGTTTCTTTAATAACCAATGATAATAAAACATATTCATAACATACATAGGAGAATCCCACATCATCCCATCTTTCACACATATGGGAGGGCACATTGCCTCAGGCCACATATATCTGGTGCACAGATGGCAGCTTCTTTTTTACATAAGGGGACCCAAAGAGCAGGCTATGCCATAGTGCCAGATACTGGGGAGGTGGAGGCACAGGTCCTTCCTGAACATACTACTAACAAGGAGGCTGAATTAATAGCTTTCACCTGTGCCTTCTGATTGGCACAGGGACAATCCCTAAATGTTTATACAGAGTCCAAATATGCTTTTCATATCCTCCTGCCCCATGCTGACATCTGGAAAGAGCACGGGCTTCTTTCAGCAAAAGGAGGATTCATAGTTAACTCAGGTCAGATTATGGCCATGCTAAAAGCCTCCCATCTCCCCAAAACTATACAAATAATTCACTGCAGGTCTCATCAGACTGACAGCTCCATCATCTCTAAGGGAAATAGCTTATCTGACCAGGCAGCTAGGACAGCAGCCCTCCAAGGCCCAGACTTAGTTCACCCACCTAAAGTAGTCTATATACTACAACCCACATCCTCACAATCACCCCCTGACACTCAGCAAAATCTGTCCTATTTACACCAACTCTTTCATCCTAATAGTCAGGTTCTGTCTCATTTTTTCAAGGCTCACCTCCAGCCCACCCCAAAAGACTTATAGTTCTTAAAAACTATCACTGCCTCTTGTAAAATCTGTAAAAAGTCAGATCCCAGTTCCAAATGTCATAGCTTCCCTTTTCCTACCCACCAGGCCAGTGGCTCCCTTCTGGGGACTGACTAGAAACTTGATTTTATTCACATACCTACAGTCAGATGGGTTAAATATCTCCTGGTCTTAGTGGATACCTGTTGTAGGAGGCTGCTTATTTGTTTCTCAGCCTCACAGACTCCCAAAAATAATTACACAGAAACTATACTATTTAAATCAGTGCTTGGCCAATCACTTAAGCATATTGCTAGCTAGCTCTTATTTCTTTGGTTAACCAATTTCTATTATTTTATATTTTACCACAAGGCTCAAAGCCTACTGGCAAGGTTTAGCTAGTGGCTCATGTCTTTCCCCTCTGGTGGCTACATGGTGTCTCTTTGCCTCTGCCTTCTTTCTCCTATCATTCTGTTTAGTTTTCTCTGCCTAGCTCTATTCTGCCCTATTACAGGACAAACCAGCTTCTTTATTCATTAACCAATAAAAGCAACACATACATAAAAGGACTTCCCACACCAGTTCCCCTTTTCTGTTTGATAGCCTATGAAAGACCTGACTAACAGTGCCCCTATTCAGCAGGAAGTAGTCTAGAGAACAATGCCCAAATTCCCTAAATGAGTGCTTATAAATGTTTGTTTACATTTAAAGAGGGATATGCTATAGATATGAGTACTTTGCACTGGTATGGATCTTAGTCTATTGACACAAATTTTAGGTCACAAATTGTTATATGTATATTTCTGCTCTTGATTAAGGTATTGTGTTTGTGAAGATCATTTAAAAATGTAATGTATAATTAAGAAATACAGGTTAATAGATAGTCATCTATAATAGTCAAGTTTGTAGTCATGTTATTTAGGTGTTCTATATATAGAGAGAAATATTTCAGTTAGATAGGTATTCTTCAAATCTTTCAGAGACCTTCAGAATATGACATTTAAAATGTTTTAATAACTTAGGTCTTTTCATGACCATGAGACACATATGCTCCTGGCCACACCAATTACTTCAAGAAGTTGATGGGCATTGAAGAGATTCCTTATGCAGTTGGGTAGCCATTTGGGCAAGAAACTGCTCTTGCCTGAATTGTTTGATTGGACTTGCAGGACCCACAGAAAAATGATTGCTAATCTTGCCTAAAGGTGAGATGGTACTTTGGGGTTCTTGCTTCATGAAAGAGACTGCCAGACATTCTGCAGAACACAGAAGAAAGTGACTGACAAACTGCCAATATAAGTAGAACTGTCTTTGAGATTTCCTGCTTCATGGAAAAGTCTGCCAGATACTGTAGGCCAGTAAGCAGAAGATGGGTGCCTGCAATGTTACAGAAGAACTTTGGGTGACTGTCCAGGAAGTGAGATGTCTCTGTCAATTCTAGAGTTTTAGAAGTTGCTTACAATGTAGTTCCTGTTATTTTAGGTAATATTATATCCTTCTGGAGTCTTTGATGGAGTTGAAGAATAGATATAATTATAGTTTTTCTTAGTTATGATAAAAGATAAAGTAGATACAAAAGATAAAGTAGATATAATTCTTGCTTTATTCCTGTTTTGTTATACATAATTTTACTATGTTAAAGTTAAAACCTTCCTTTTTATTTAAACAGAAAAGGGGAAATGGTGTGGGAAGTCCTTCTGTATATGTGTTGCTTTTATTGGTTAACGAATAAAGAAGCTGCTTTGGCTTGTGATAGGGCAGAATAGTAGTAGGTGGGAAAACAAACCTGAATGCTAGGAGAACGAATGAGGAGTCAGAGAGATGCCATGGAGCTGCCAGAGGGGAAAGATGCGAGCTGCCAGCTGGAAGCTTGTCAGTAGGCCACGAGACTCATGATAAAATATAAAATAATAGAAATGGGTTAACCAAAGATATAATATTTAGCTAGAAATATGCTTCCAAACAGCATTGCAAATATATGGTTTCTGTGTGATTATTTCAGGGCTGAGCAGCCGGGAAGAAACAAGCAGCCTCTGCCAACTGATACCCTCTTAGAGTGGGTAGAAACCTTTCTGCCCTCTAACAAGAGAGAATAGTCAGTCTCTGACCTTCTCCTCCAGGAGAGTGTTCCCTAATTTGGGATTCCTGCTTCTCTCCAGTGTGACAATGGCCCTGAATTCACCTCCCAGATTTCTTAAACATTATTTAAAGCTCTCAACATCCATTGGCGTTTTCATATCCCATACCACCTCCAGACCTCAGTAAAGACAGAACGAACTAACCACTCCTTCAAAAAATATTCTTGTTAAACTGTCACAGGAACTTCACCTTGACTGGGTAAAACTCTTGCCTCTGGCTCTTCAGGCTCCAGACTCTACCCAAATGGCCTCTTTCCATCTCGCCCTTTGAACTCATGCATTGGTGGCTGTTTCTGACCCATGGTCTCTCATCTGAACCCTCGCCCCTCCATGATTACCTACTCACCCCATTATTGTGTTCCCTCCTGTGGATTTTTACTGACTACTCTCTACCTCAACCATGTGCCAACCCCTGTCCTTCTCCAGTCAACATCAGTGATCAGGTCCTTCTGTCTCCTCCAGACCAATGCCCCTCACCCCTTTCCCTTAAATGATTGGGCCTCTTTAAGGTAATTCTTGTAACTCCCACAGCTGCTAAACTGGAAGGCCATCCTCATTGAATTCACCTATCCTACCTTAAACCCTTTACTCCCTGACCTCAGGATAATCTTTCCTTACACACAGCAACTCAAACAAGGCCCTGTTCCTGTATGTTCCAGAGGACACTGAAATCAACTGCTGTGTCTCCAACTCCAGATGGATGAAGCCTCACTCCACAACAATACTCAACTCTACTGAATCAGAAATCGTATAGGTTTTCCTTCCTGATCCCCTGTCCTCCTTCTCCTGTCTCTACTGAACACACCCTGCTTCATCAATTTCCCCCTGTGTCTCCAACAATATATTCAAATTTCTAATAAGCTACTCAGCTGTTGTTAAAGGGACAACCATTAGCCACAGAGTCTGAGGCACAAAGAGATGCCCAGGTGGTAAGAAACAGTAACACTCCAGAGATATTCACACCCACAGATTCATAAGGGAGACTAACAAAACAGTTTTTAATAGAACAAGGTCATTATTGACTGCCCCCAGCAATCAGTCACCTGTGTCATTAAGTTGATTTCATGGTGATGGAAAAGGAACAGGTGCTTTAAGGTTTGTTTCACATGGAAATTAAAAAGTTTAATTGGTAATCCATCTCTCTCTCACTATGTGACTGTCATAGCTTTAACACTATCCAATAAAATTCTGACTCTAGCAAAGCACTGAACACTCCACTCTGCCATGACAATATCATACCCACGAGTTCAGGAGTTTAAATGCCCTTTGGTCACGTCTTAATGTGACTAAAAACTTATCTCTTATAAGCTTAAAATTCTTATAAGTTCCAGGCAGTCTAATTGGACCCACCTGAACAGATCAGATTCACTGAAGATAAGTATCATTAAATTGTTTCCTGGTCTTCATCTTGGGATCCCTGGGGACCCCGCCCCTTCATCTTGGTACTCTTTATCTCTCAATTACCAAGATCTAAAGCCAACATTCTAAACTCCATCTTCTGCCTCGCCCGCGTTTTGTCGGGCCCAAGCTGTCAGCCAGATGATTCCACAGAGCTCAAACAAAGGGGAAGACACAGTCACCTCAGGACAAGCCCCCCAGAGATGACTGTTGCCCACAAAGTCAGCTTGAAGCAGTTTCGAGAGACCCGACGCTCCCATTCTTGCCCACCTGCTACCCTTAACCACCCCCCCCATTTTTATAATAAACAAAAGGGTGGGAAGTTGTCATTTCCATCACATCCAGGGTCCCACAGCCATCAGCATTCAGAGAGAATGCTTAGTCACCCCACACAGTAGCATTTCTGGATCCTATGGCTGCGCTTGTTACATCAGCATTCAGGCAGAATTTCCAACCACCCTAGGTCCTTACCTCCAATGTAATCTATGCACAGAATGACCTCATAATCTATGCATGATGTGTCTACATAAGCCCCTATGTGCATGTGCTAAATGACCTTTAAAAAGGGGACACACCTGCTCCACCTTCTCTCACCACATTGCTTTCAGACAGGCCTTTGCACCCCTCCTTTCCCTTTCCCTTCTCTTTATTAGTAAAACTCTTAAATTGGGTTTTTTTGTATATCCTGTGGTTCATTATCATGCTCAGTAATAGCTGTCATCCTTGTGGATTCCTGGAATTTCCCTGGCACCAGGTTTCTCCCTCGCTCCAGATTGGCTCCTTTTGTCAAGATATCTTTCATTGCTCTCCCACTCCATCCCTGCTCTTCACTCAAACATCCTGTTCTCTCATGTTCTCATCCCCCATCCCCTCCATTCTACCCCCCTCAACCTCAGTTTGCCCAGGATAGCTCACCTAATTCCATTTCCCAGGGATCCATGTGTCCCTGTTAGGGTCCTCCTTGTTACCTAGCTTCTCTGGAACTGTAGATTATAGTCTGGTTATCCTTACCTTTACATCTAGCATTTGCTTATGAGTGAATAATACATACTCTGATTGTCTTTATGAGTCTGGGTTATCTTACTCAGGGAGTCCAGTTGAAGAGAGGGAGGAGGGATTATATGAGCGAGGGAGGTCAATATCATGACTGGGAAATCTATAGAAAGAGCAGAATCAAGCTCAAGGAAACTCACAGACTCTAGACCAACAGCTGCAGAGCCTGCATGGGACCCAACTAGGCCCTTTGCATGTGAGAGACAGTTGTGTAGCTTGGTCTATTTGAGGGGCTTCTGGTGCTGGCTTCTTTAAGCCTCTGGTTGCCTGGCTTCTTGAACATCCATACTCCCCTAGTCGTTGCAAGGCCTCCTGATTTATTCCCCAGGGAAAGGTGAGTGTGCCAACTGCCCATTCCACAGCCCCACAACGCAGAACAATCAGATGCGATAGGGAGTTGAGTCAAGCAGGAACTCAGTTTATTACTGCGAGCATCAGCTTATATAGCTTAAGTGATATAGTGTGATGTGGAGGTACCTCCAGCCAATGAGAGGCAGCCAAATCCACCCTCTGGCTGGAGGGGCATCTACCTAATTTTTGTTCTCTCATCCTCACTCAAACTTGAGCCAGGCTTTTCTCTGTCCTACAGGCCTTAAAGTACTTGAGCCAGGCCTTTTTCTGTCCTATACGCCTCGAGGTACAGGCCAGAGATAATTTTGGCCCAGCCCCTGGCAGTTGGACCAGGATCTCTCCCTGCTGTGTGAGCTAGCTTTTTGGAGCCCATTCCCTATGGTGGGTTGACATGCTCAGTCTTGATGCAGGAAAGAGGGCGTGGTTCTGCCTCAGTTTAATGTGCCAGGCTTTGTTGACTCCCCTTGGGAGGCCTTACCCATTAGGAAGAGTAGATGGAGGCAAGAGGGGAGGAAGGAAGGGGAGGAGGGAGAAATGTTGTTGGAATGTAAAAATGAATAAAGAATAAATAAATTTTAAAAAAGATCTCAACTACAAAAAAGTAATAACCAGGGTAGAAACATAAAAAGCTTAAAAAAATTAAAAGTTTTCAAAGTTCTTTTTCTCAACACTAATCCAGCTTATATTTTAGTTAGAATTCTTATAACTATAATGAAAAACAATTATAGCTAATTCATTTAATTTAAATATAACCTTATATATTATATTTGAGGCTTTTTTCCTGTGTAAAATAAACCAGTAACACTATATTAATATTTATAGAAATAATCACTTGTGATTTAAAGATATCTCCAAATAATATGATGGTGTCTTTAAACATCCCTCCCCCAAATTAGATTGTGCTGCACTGATTGTTGCAAAAGCAAATAAAGATAACAAACATTAAAAAAAGAAAAATAAAATCAAAGATGTGAAAGAGCCCTGAAGTGGGGAGACTCTCACTCAAGTCTCGGGATAACACGACCCCCCAAGAACTCATGAGAGATCGTCCTTGCTGCAATCACACGAGGTTTATTGATAGGGACCAGAGCTCTGGGGCCGAGACTCATATCCCACTCAGGGGAGGAGTTCGACCCTGAGTAGCTGGGAGAGAGGATATTTAAGGGAAGAAACAAAACCACAACCCAAAGGGGGGTAGGGAGGGTGTCATTGGAAAATTCCGAAAATACTAGTGATCATTGGAAAATTCCAAAAATACCAGTGATAATCACAAGGAGGGTAACTCTCCGTTTCTCAAGATTATTCTCAAGATTAAAATCTAACTTTATGGTCAGCTAGTTCCTGGAACAGAGTCACTGAACCAGCTAACCTAGATTTTTGGTTCATCTTCCCCTGCTAGGTTTTTGGCTCTATTCTTCTTGCTTGGGGGTGTGTGTCTGGATTTATCCAGGTCTTTCAGATATATTTTCATGAATTTTTCACCAACCTTTATGTCTTCTTTTGTAAAGTAATTGCTAAAATATTTCAATAATTTAGATTAGCGACATTTGTTTATTATGTTGTTCTGTAAGTGGAGTTGAGATTTGTAATGAAACTTTATTTTGATACAAGTTACTAAATTCACAAGTTGTGTAAATGGTGTAAATGACAGAGAGCTTATGCATGATTTACTCCTTTTCTCCCAAATGTAACATTCTACAAAAACATAGTATAGTACAGCAACTGTGAATAGTTTGGTATAGAGTACAGAATACCTCTCCCCCTCCCCACCCTAGAACACCTCTGCCCCTCCCCACCCCAGAACAACTCTCCCCTCCCCACTCCAGAATAACTCTTCCTCTCCCTATCCCAAAATACCTCCCCCCACCCCCCATTCCCCTAAACAGATGGATTCCTCCTGGGCTGTTCTCTGGCTTCACCCACTTCCTGCTGCCTGTCTTCTCTCAGTGACCACTTGTCACTCATTCCTAAGCCTTTGTCTTTTAAAGAACAATATGTGACTTTAAATCACAATGCCAGCTCCTAAAACTGATCTAAAAGAAGCTTTATTTCGTCTCACTTATTCACGTGTTTCAAGGCATGGCTGCTCTGTTGTTCTTGTTCTGTGCTGAAGCAGATCATCACTACAGTATTTGCATTGGTGTAGGTGACTACAGTCGTGGCAGGCAGGGAACAAAGACAAAGAAACAAGAAAGGGCCAGGGACAAGAGAAGGGCTAGGGCCAAGATATAACAGTGGCCACCCTCAGCGATCTACTTTCCTCAATCACTCCCATCTCCTCAAATTTCTAGAACATAGTGCCATAATGTGAGCTGCAGTTTTCCTTGTCTATCACATCTGTTGAGGTGATGGCGGAACTTAGATCGGTATTGTGTCAAAAGGAGACACAGCCACTGAGACATTTCAAGTAACAAATAGGAACTATGCTCAAAGTAACCAGAACAGCCAGCCCTGGACAGCATAAAGTACAGTGTCTGACATCCAACACAATGTCAACAATGCAAACAAACAGGAAAATAAGATAAGAACAGGGGTGGATTTTGATGAGCCAATCTGAGCCCAAACCTCCGAATTCGCATACATCAGGCTCATCAAAGGGGGGCAGCAATGTGCTTCCTGCAGTCACTGTCAGTGCAGAAGACACACAGGCTACAGGTGCAGAGAGGAGGCTCCTCACATAGCTTTGCTTTCAGTGAGTGTCCACTGTTCTCGCCAGACTCATTTATTGTTCAGCTATCTTTTGGGAAAGTACCAGAGTCTAGCTATAACTGATGGCTTTGGGATGAGAGGAAAACTGGTCATCTGGCCACCTATTCATATCATAGCATCATGGCATTGTTCCTGGTCTGAGAGTTAATTTTTATAGAAAAATAATACTATCTTTTAAAAATTTTGTCAAGCTATCTCAAGTCAGAAATCAAAGGTGAAGTTGAGACTCGCCTACTGGGCATATTAAATGGACTGCCCATGGGGAGAATGCCCTGTATTCTTTGAGAGAGTGACTGTTGTACACCTTTTCCCCACGTCACAATGCAGGGCTCCAGGAGTACATCTGAGTACTTCTTCTCTCTGATACATTTGTGATTAACTTGAAATGCATTGGTTTTTAGCTTTCTTTCTTCATAAGCCAATCAGAAAAGGTTGTTGTAAAGGGATAATGTACGGAACACATGAAACATAACTTGAGAATATCGTTTACCAGTTTCAGACTGAAATCTGGCATGATGCGCTACCCAGGGCAGGGATGAACTGCCTGGGGTCAGTTAGAAATCAAATTGCTGCCAGGTAATTAATGTGAGAATGTGTGTGTGTGGCTGGTGGATGTTCTGCTCTATCCATCAGCACTGCCATGAGCAATAATAAAGGCTAATCAAAGATCTACTTAATAAAATTCAGTAAGGATATAAAAGAATTGAGATTTTGGTTATAATTTGATGCAAATATCCTTGATCAGCATGGATAATTAATGAAGCCAACAAGGACCTAAGATGGATAGCTGTAATACGCGGGACAGAAGAAGTTATACTTCAATTTGGGAGTTACCTGGAGCAGGCAGAATAAAATGATGGCTGAGGAAGATCTGCTGGCTGTTTGCACAGAATCCTGCCGTTTCTAAGCACAGGCCGGTCACTGTGGCTGAGGCACAGTCTTGTGCTGGTCCCAAAATGAATTTCTTGGAAGAGGGGAGGGCCCCTTTGCTTCTTTTAGAGCAACCCATCATCACTGTACTTGGGACACCCTGGCTTTGATTGTCCTTTAGCGCTGAGTGACTCCAGGAAAATCAGGACATAGGCGCCATCTAGTGTTACAAGAGTGGAAGTGGCTTCTGTTTTGAAGAAAACAAAAAGCTCACAGAAACTTGGAAAGATTAGACACAAACAGAACCAGATGACGGACTAGAATAAACAATCATTAAATGCCCACATCATGTCACACCCAACAAACATCAAGGATTTTCAGGAATTTATAATCTCAGTTGGCTCTAAAGCATGCCTGAACCTTTGGAGTAGTAAAAACTGGGGTAAAGGAAACTCAAGAAGTTTAGAAAAAAAAAAAAAACATGGGGAAAAGGTTCCAGACTTAACAAAGAGATGGCATCAGTTTTAAAAATTACATGCAGATTCTTGATCTGAAAAATACACTTCATGAAATTAAAACACTCTAGGAGGTATGGATAGTAAGGTGGAGCCAAGAGAATAAAGAACAGCCTAGGGACACTTTGGAAATAAGCCAGAAGAGGCAAAAAGTGAAAATGCGTGACGACAGAGATGAATGTTCCGGCAGTACTGAAAGGGGTACGATCATTCTATTGGGTTCCAGGACTTGAGAAAGTGAAAAAGGCAAAAGTTCATTCAAAGATACAATAATGAAAACTTCCCAAACTAGAAAAAGATATAAATATTCATGGTATGAAGGTTACAGGTCACCACTTTAATGCAGTCAATCAAATTCACAGGTGACACGTAGGTGGAAAATGTTCAGGACTGCAAGAGAAAGGACGCAGACAATGCATAGTGACAAAAATCCAGTTCACCCCAGAGCCAGCTTCTCTGTAGATACTATCGAGGCCTAGACAGTGAAACATAAGGTTTGTACAGTACTGAGGAATCCTCCTGCCTCTGCCTCCAGAGAGCTGGGAGTAAAGGCATGTACCACAATACCCAGCTAAAATCAACTTAAAAAGCATTTTTTTTTTAGTTTTTAAAAAATTTTACATGTCTTTTTCCCACAGGTATGTCTATACATCACATGCATGCATGCAGTATTGGTCGAGGCCAGAGAGCTGTGGACTCCTTTGGAAATGCAATTACAAATGGTAGTTACCCACTATGTGGGTACTGGGGATTGAACTCGCAACCACTGGAGGAGCAATCAATGCTCTTAACTTCTGAGCCAACTCAACAGCACTAAAATAAGCTATTTTTGAGCATCCAAGTAAACAAGAAAGAAATCAAGAAAGAAGTTCAAACATTTCTAGAAATAAATCAAAACGGTGACCCAATATGTCAAAATTTGTTCGACACAACAAAAGCAGTACTAAGAGGTAAGTTTGCAGCAACCTGTGGCTGCATCAGAGACAGACAGATAGAAGGCTGGAGAGAAGGATTAGTGGGGAACGCACTTGCTGGAGGCCAGGTTTTCAGCAGCCATGCAGGTGCCTGGTAGGATTTGTAGTAACCCACCTGTAGTCCCAGAGTGAGGAGCACTATTTTAAGCCCAGACTCTAGGAAATAAAGCCTACCTGGACCATGTATGCCACTAAGAGAGGATGCCTTTGAAACTCATTCCAGGCCCTTGATTCTCTCATTTCTCCCCATGTCTTTCTGTTATCAGATAAATGGCCTCTGCCACATATTTTGCCATGGATGATATCTGCTTCAGTTGAGGTCCAGAAACAGGAATATAGTTTAAAGTGAGTATAAAGTATAAAGACAAACCGAGATAGAAATGGCTCAGTTGCAATGTACTTGTTTCAGGAGCACAGGGGTCTGACTTTGGATTCTGAGAACCCACAGAGAGTCTCATACAGTCAGGTGCATCTGGAATCCCTGCATTTCAGGGCAGGAGAAAAGATGGGGAGGTACTTTAATGCTCGTGTGTCAAGAGGCCACATCTCAAACAAGGTATAAGGAAACATGGCAAGGGCTGTCCTGTTCCTGTCACCTCCAAACACATGCCTTCTGATCTCTATATGTATGCCATAGCATGAATATGCCCACTCCCCAATACATGTACAAACCTATGCACATTGAAATGATTTCACACTAGTGAAATCATTAGTGCACTGAATTCCTTACTCCCTTAAGTTGTTCATTCAAAAATGACCAACCAAACTAGTTAGAGGTAATTATTAGAGTATTATTCACAGAGTTACACATACTTAAGGAGAAATTCTAAAACATACATGAAAACACACCTATACAAAGTCTCTGAATAGTCAAAGCCATCCTGAAAAAAAGTAGTGTACTTTATACTATTGACTTCAAAGTCCATAACAATAATAATTCATACAGCTTTGTGTTGGCAATGGCATAGAACAGAGCCTAGCAGCAAGGCTGTATAACTTGACAACTGTGCTAAGAACACACACTGAAGAGAAGAGAGTCTTTCAATAAATGGTGCTGGGAAAACCAGAAGTATGGGTGCAGATAATGAAGTCAGAACCTTGACTGTTGTCAACTATAAAAAACAGGCCCCAAATCTGTTGAGATTTAAATGCAAAACTGGAGACCCTGAAACTTCTAGAAACCACTTTAGAAGAACTACTTCGAGAATCATAATGGGCAAGGGTTTTATAATTACTTTTTTTCCAAAAACATGGGCAGTGCTAGAAACAGAAATTGTGTCAATCTAGAAAACTGCATGCCAAAACAGAGCAGAGAGGCCTTCCAGAATAGGGAGTGATGTAGGATGTCCTTCTGTATATGTGTTGCTTTTAGTGGTTGATGAATAAATCTGTTTCAGTCCTTGGCTAAGCAGAGTAAAGCTAGGCAGGAAGATCAAACAGAGATGGAGAAAGAGTTTAGATGGAGTCAAGGAGATGCCATTTAATCATCAAGGGAGAAAGATGCCAGAATATTACCGCTAAGCCACAGCCTCATAGTGATACATAGATTAATAGAAATGGGTTAATTTAAGATGTAAGAGACAACTAGGAATATGCCTAAGCCATTAACCAAACAATGTTGTAATTAATATAGTTTCTCTGTGATTATTTGGGTCTGGACAATGCAGTCTCTGTTTACAGGGAAGCGTGTGTACATCTGACAAGATATTGATGGGCAGAATATGCAAGTGTCTTAGGGCTTCTATTGTTGTGAAGAGACACTATGACAATGGCAACTATGGTACTATGACAATTCTTATAAAGGAAAGCATTTAGTGGGTGGCTTACAGTTCAGAGGTTAAGTCCATTATCATCATAGGGACATAGTGGCATGCCAGCAGATGTGGTACTGAACGAGCTGAGAATCCTTCATCTTGACTTGCAGGCAACTTGACTGTGCTTTGCAACACTGGGAGTAGCCTGAGCATAGGAGACCTAAAAACCTACCCCCATGGTGACACACTTCCTCCAACAAGGCCACACCTCCTAATAGTGTCATTCCCTATGAGCTTGAGGGACAATTGCATTCAAGCTACCACATCAAGAAACTATTAAAATTCAATAGCATCAGACAAGCAATTAATCAGCTGTGTGGGTGGGTGTGCATGCATGATTATGCATGTGTGTTTAGGAAGTAGTCTAGAGAACAACACCCACATTCCCAAAATATTGGTTATGTATGTTTGTTATCTTTTAAGGGGGGTTGATTACAAATTGTTATTGGTAATGGTCAGGAAAAAGCTAAACAAAGGAGAATAGACTCAGGAATTTTGTTCTAAAAAGAAAAAGGGGAAATATAGAAATGATAGGATATAGGGTAGACTATTGAATCTATTTTTAAATGCAGTAAGTTGAGCGGGCTGTGTTCCTGGTGCCCAGCTAGCTTAACTCCTGAAACAATTACAAGGAAATTGTATTAATTAAATTACTGCCTGGACCATTAGTTCTAGCCTCTTATTGGCTAACTCTTACATATTCATTTAACCCATTTCTAATAATCTGTATGTCACCACGAGGTCGTGGCTTACTGGGAAAGATTCCTAACCAGCATCCATCTCAGACAGGAGAAACATGGCTTCTGCCACACTTCCTTCTTCCCACCTAAGGGCTGCCCTATCAAAAGGCCAAGGCAGTCTCTTTATTCAACCAATGAAAGCAACACACAAACAGAAGGACCTCCTACACCATTTCCCCTTTTTCTGTAAAAAAGAAAGGCTTTCATTTTAACACAGTAAAATTACACATAACAAAACAGTTATCAAGCAAGAACACAGTTACCATATTTATATCTACTTTATCTTTTATCATGACAAAGGAAAATTATAACTATAAATTCTTCAACTCCATCAAAGAAGGACATAATATTACCTAAGTAAACAAGAAGTAAACAACTTCCAAAACTCTAGAAATGTCAGAGACATCTCGCTGCCTGGACAGTCACCCAAAGTTTTTCTGTGCCATTCGGACATCCATCTTCAGCCTACAGGCCCACAGTATCGAGCAGACTTTTTCATAAAGCAGGAAATTTCAAGGACAGTTCAGTCACTTTCTTCTGTATCCTGCAGAATGCCTCGCAGACTCTTTCATGAATCAGGAATCCCGAAGGATCATCTCACGTTTAGGGAAGTTCAGCAGTCCTCCCTCTGTGGGTTCTTTGTGTCCAGTTTATGCATCAGTCCAGGCAAGAGCAGTTTCTTGCCCAAATGTCTAATCAACTCCATCAGGAGCCTCTTCGATGCCCATCTTCCTCTTGAAGTAGATTGATGCTGCCAGGAGCAGATGTGTCTCATTGTCATGAAAAGCCCTAAGTTATTAAAACATTAAATGTCATATTCTGTCGTCTTTGAAAGATATGAAGAATGCCTATCCGAAATATATCTCTATATATCTAGAAAACCTAACTAACATGACTACAAGCTTGATTATTATAGATGATTATCTATTAACAACTTATATTTCCTAATTATACATTACATTTTTAAATGAACTACACAATCACAATATCTTAATCAAGAGCAGAAATACATATACATATAACAAAATTGACCTTAAATTTATACCAATAAAGCAAAATCCATACCAATGCAAATTATTAATATCTATATCATATCCCCCTTTAAATGTAAAAGAACATTTATAAACAATATTTGGGAATATGGGCATAGTTTCTTCTCTTCAAACTTCTTACTGCTGTATGAGGCACTATTAATCAGGTCTTTTATGGTGTATCCTATGTGCCAGGTTCCTCTCATTTGGCAGTTGAGCGAAGTAATTTTCTGAAGGTGTTCACGGTGACCTTTCAGGAGGACATGGTCTATCATACCATATTGGTCTAGATGGAATACACAGGGTCTCATCCTCTGTGAAAACAAAAGAAGAACCTCTTTTCCAAAGCATCATATCCTTAGACTCAAATTCTGAAGTCAAGGTACCTTTAGAGCATATATGCTGGTTTAGCTTAGCAGACCATACAATGAAATGTCTCTCTGCAGTTAGCTCCTTCACAGTCAAAAAATTTAAAGAAAACACAATAAACATAATCCAGACATTCTGTGTAGTTTCTATTTTTATGTGGCTTATTATTTTTTTAATCTATGAGTATCTATACTCTGTCTCTTCAAAGACTTTACCCTTTTTTTAAAGCATCTCTCTATACTCTTTATTTCTTTTCTCTTTTAAGCCTACTATGTACCTTTATTCAACAGTGTGACCAATTTAGAGGTCTTTTATGTCTGAATCTGTCCTACTGTGAATCTGTAATTCTTTATTATCCAGGAGCACTTCTTAAAATACTAAGCACTTCTTAAAAACTTAAGTTGTGCCATGTAGTGGTAATATGGTACCGCCTGTTTCCTATCCAGTCTAAACCTTAACTGCGCTGTTATTATGATACTTATGATAGTTCCAGCCTGAGATCAGCACAGTTCAGCATGGTGGAGGCGCTCCTGCCTCAGAGCCATTTGGTACCCCTGAGCCATGCACAGTTCCAGTCAGGCAGCAGTCCACATTGCCATCAAGCAAGCTGTAGCACTTTAGTCACAAAACCCCATCCAAATTCTGTCTCCCACAAGAGCCAAAGATTGTGCTGGCAGAAAGCCGACATTTGCTCTTTTGACTGCAAGGTCCTGGGCCAGGAAGGGGCCCTGATCCAGTGCCAGCGGATACATCCAGACAAGTAAGTGGGTCCCAGCCCGGCCGCCCAGAAGCCCCAGGTGGGGTCTGCAGAAGCCCTCTAATCCCCAAGGCATTCTGGCCACTCTGGGGGCCTCCCCCTCTACTGGTTTTTCTGCTTATGCCACCCCAGCTTGCCCTGGGCACCCCTTTCCATCTGCAGGGTCCTAGCTTCCCGAGACTCAGCCTGCTTCTGGGCTGAGGCTTTGGGGGAAGGGAGACTGCAGGGCTACAGGGGTCCCCTTGTTCCACAGAGCAGAGCGGGCTCCTTCTACCAAGCCTGCTCTTTTGACTGCAAGGTCCTAGGACAGCAAGGGGCACTGATCCAGTGCCGGCGGATACATCCAGACCAAGGGACCAAGCCACCGAGACTCTCCTGACCACATTCGAAGAAATAGATGGGCAGGTGCCAATCCAAGAATTTCCCCAACAAATTGAAAAGCAACAGGATAACACCAGAATCCAGCGAGTATGCACCAGGAAAACCTGAGCAACCTAATCTAGAAGAAGTAGAAGAAATTGACTTTGAATGTAACATTATGAAAGTGATAGATACCATTAAAGAAGAGGTGAAAAACTCCTTTAAAGAAAGGGATGAGAAGACTAACAAAAAGTTAGAAGAAATGAATAAATTCCTCAAAGATTCACAAGAAAACCAAGAAAAAGCAGTCAGACAGGTAATGGAAACAGTTCAAAACTTGAACTGAAATGGAGGCAATAAAGAAAACAAAAACTGAGAGATGGCAGAATATGGGAAATATGTATAAACGAACAGGAATCACAGAGACAAGTATAATCAACAGAATACAAGAGATAGAAGAAAGAATCTCAGACGCTGAAGATATGATAGAAAATGAACTCAGTGATCGAAGAAAACAACAAATCCAACAAATTCATAACACAAAACATCCAGGAAATCTGGGACACCATGAAAAGACCAAACCTAAGAATAATAGGGGTAGAAGAAGGAGAAGAATTCCAGCTGAAAGGCCCAGAAAATATATTCAACAAAATTATAAAAGAAAACTTTCCCAATCTAAAGAAGGATATTCCTATGGAGGTTCAAGAAGCATACAGAACACCAAATAGGCTGTATCAAAAAAACAAAAATCCCCTCGCCATATAATAATCAAAACACAAAACATACAGAATAAAGAAAGAATAGTAAGAGCTGCAAAGGAAAAAGGTCAAGTAACATATAAGGGTAAACCTATCAGAATTACACCTGACTTCTCTATGGAAACCATGAAAGCCAGAAGGTCTTGGATAGATGTGCTGCAGAAACTAAGAAGCCATGGATGCCAGCCCAGACTACTATACCCAGCAAAACATTCTTTCACCATCATTGGAGAAAACAAGATATTCCAGGATAAAAAAAAAATTTAAGCAATATATAGCCACAAACCAAGCCTTAGAGAAAGTACAAGAAGGTAAACCACAACTAAAGGAAGCAAACAACACCCATAATAACACAGATATCTAACAACCCTCCACCAGAAGAACTCAAATAAGGGAGACACACAGACCCTACCACCAAAAAGAAAATAACCAGAGTTAACAACCACTGGTCATTGATATCAATTAATATCAATGGACTCAATTCACCTATAAAAAGGCACAGGTTAAGAAAATGGATACAAAAACAGGATCCAACATTCTGCTGTTAACAAGAAACACACCTCAACCTCAAAGACAGACATTATCTCAGAGCAAAGGGTTGGGAAAAGGATTTTCAATCAAATGGCCCTAAGAAACAAGCAGGTGTGGCTATACTAACATCTAACAAAATCGACTTCAAACTAAAATCAATCAGAAGAGATGGAGATGGACACTTCATACTCATAACAGGAAAAATTCATCAAGATGAAGTTTCAATTCTGAATATCTATGCCCTTAATATAAAGGCACCTGCATATGTAAAAGAAACATTACTAGAACTCAAATCACACATCAAACCCCACACACTAATAGTAGAAGATTTCAACACTCCTCTCTCATCAATGGACAGGTCAGCCAGACAGAAAATTAACAAAGAAATACGAGAAATAACAGATGTAATGAATCAAATGGACTTAACAGACATCTATATAACATTCCACCCAAACAGGGAAGAATATTCCTTCTCAGCATCTCATGGAACCTTCTCAAAAATTGATCACGTACTTGGTAACAAAGCAAACATCCACAGATACAAAAAAGTTGGAGTAACCACCTGTCTCTTGTTGGATCACCATGGAGTAAAGTTAGAATGTAACAACAATTCCACCCCCAGAAAGCCTACAAACTCATGGAAACTGAACAGTCAACTACTGAACCACTCCTGGGTCAAGGAAGAAATAAATAAAGAAATTAAAGTCTTCCTTGAATTCAATGAAAATAAAGAAAAAACATACACTAGCCTATGATACACTATGAAAGCAGTGCTAAGAGGAAAGTTCATAGCACTTAGTGCCCAAATAAAGAAAATAGAGAAAGCACACATTAGTGACTTAACAGCACACCTGAAACCTCTAGAAAAAAAAAAGCAGATTCACCCAGGAGGAGTAGAAGACTGGAAGTAATCAAACTGAGGACTGAAATCAACAAAATAGAGACACAGAAAACATTCCAAAGAATCAATGAAACAATGAGCTGGTTCCTTGAGAAAATCAACAAGATCGACAAACCCCTATCCAAACTAATCAAAAGGAAGAGAGAGAACACTCAAATTAACAAGATCAGAAATGAAAAGGGGGACATAACAACAGACACTGAGGAAATTCAGAGACTCATTAGGTCTTATTACAAAAGACTGTATGTCACAAAATTGGAAAACATACTAGAAATGGACAGTTTTTTAGATAAATATCACATACCGAAATTAAATCAAGACCAGGTGAACAATTTAAAGAGACCTATAAGTCACGAGGAAATAGAAGCTGTCATCAAAAACCTCCCAACCAAAAAAAGCCCAGATGGTTTTAATGCAGAATTCTACCAGAACTTCCAAGAAGAGCTAATACCTATACTCCTTAATGTGTTTCACATAGTAGAAACAGAAAGGTCATTTCCAAAATCTTTTTATGAAGCTACAATGACACTGATACAAAAACCACACAACGACGCAACCAAGAAAGAGAATTACAGACCAATCTCACTTATGAACATCAATGCAAAAATTCTCAATAAAATACTGGCAAACCGAATCTAAGAACACATCAAAAAAAAATCATCCATTATGATCAAGTAGGCTTCATCCCAGAGATGCAGGGCTGGTTCAACATATGAACATCTATCAATGTAATCCATCATATAAATAAATTAAAAGAAAAAAAACAGATGATCATTTCATTAGATGCTGAAAAATCATTTGACAAAATTCAACACCCCTTTATGATAAAGATCTTAGATTAGGGATACAAGGATCATATCTAAATATAATAAAAGCACTATATAGCAAGCCGACAGCTAACATCAAATTAAATGGAGAGAAACACAAAGCGATTCCACTAAAATCAGGAACAAGACAAGGCTGTCCATTCTTTCCATATCTCTTTGATAGACACAGGAGCAGATGTGAGTATCATCACTCCAGAATCTTGGCATCCAAACTGGCCTCTTCAAGAAGCAGATGTTCAGTTACTAGGAACTGGAACCATATCTCGAGTTAAACAAAGCATGAGATGGGTTAACTGTATCGGGCCAGAAGGTCAAAGAGGAAAGCTAAGGCCATATGTAACTGATATTGCAATAAATTTATGGGGCCATGACCTGCTACAGCAATGGAATACCCAGATTAACATTCCTGCAGTCCCAAGAACTCATAATTCTGGGAAGGATGTAATAAGGTACTATGCACAAAGGTCACCAGCCATTCAGGCTGTACAAGAACATAAAGCAACTAACAAACCTTTAGAGGTACCAACAGCCCTACCTTTAAAATGGCTAACTGAGAAGCCAATATGGGTTAAGCAATGGCCTCTAGCTGAAGATAAATTGCAGTCTTTAGAACAATTGGTACAGGAGCAATTAGATGCTCAACATATTGAGGATTCAACTAGCCCTTGGAATTCTCCTGTGTTTGTTGTAAAAAAGAAATCTGGTAAATGGAGAATGGTGACAGATCTAAGGGCTGTCAACAAGGTAATTCAACCTATGTGCCCTCTACAGTCTTGAATTCAATTGCCTTTTCTGTTACCCAAAGGATGGCCTATTATAGTTATTGATTTAAAGGATTGCTTCTTTACTATACCTTTACAAGAAAAGGATAGAGAAAAATTTGCCTTCACAGTGTCTACTTATAATAATTCTCAGCCTACTAGGAGATACCAGCATTCCCACAGGGAATGCTCAATAGCCCCTGCCTGTGCCAATACTTTGTAAGTCAGCCATTGGAAATAATATGTAAGCAATTCCCTAAGTCTATAATTTACCATTACATGGATGACATTTTGCTATCTGATTCAAGCATAGATGTTTTAGAATGAATGTTTGAGGAAATAAAGATAGTTTTGGCTAAATGGGGATTACAAATTGCTCCTGAAAAGATTCAAAGAGGAGATTCTGTTAATTACCTAGGTTACAGAATGGGTTTACAGAAAATCAGGACACAAAAGGCACAAATTAGTAAATACTGGTTATGGACTCTTAATGACTTTCAAAGATTGTTAGGAGACATTTCCAGTCTACGACTGGCTGTTGTGATAACACCTGATCTAATAATTCATTTAAACAAAACCTTAGATGGTGATAAAGATTTGAATAGTCCCAGAGAATTAACAGCTGAAGCAGAAAAGGAACTGACAATGGTTGAGGAAAAGTTACAGGAGGCACATGTGGATAGGGTGTATCCAAATCTTAGTTGTATTGTAGTCATATTGCATTCCAGAATTTCTACAGGAATTTTAATGCAGAGGGAAGATAGATATTATTTTAGAACGGATATTTTTACCACACAAACCAAGTAAAAAATTAAAAACTTATGTAGAATAGGTCTCTGAATTAATTATAAAAGGTAAATTGAGACTTCGTCAACTAGCAGGTATTAGCCCAGCAGAAATTATAGTGCCTTTCACTACTGATGAAATAAAAAGATTATGGGAAGACAATGAACCATGGCAAAGGGCTTGTGCTAATCTTTTGGGAGAAATTAATAGCAACTATCCCAAAAGTGGTCGATTTAACCTTATAAAGAGAACTTCTTGGATTCTTTTGTGAATTGTACGTGATGCTCCAATAACTGGAGCCCATACATTTTATACTGATGCTAATAAATCAGAGAAGGCAGGTTACAAATCAGATGAATTGAATAAGGTGGGACAAAGCCCTTATACTTCTGTCCAGAAGGCAGAATTATATGCCATTCTTATGGTGATAAGGGATTTTAAAAAGCCTCTTTATATAGTTACTGATTCACAATATGCAGAAAGAATTATCTTGCATATTGAAACCAGTGAATTTATACCAGATGATACAGAATTGACTTCATTGTTTATACAGGTACAAGACATAATCAGGAATAGGCTTTGTCCAATGTACATAACACACATCTGAACCCATATGGGTCTTCTAGGTCCTCTAGCACAAGGTAATGTGGAAACTGATCATTTATTGATTGGAAACGTGTTGCAGGCCTCAGAATTTTATAAAAAACATCACGTCAATATCAAAGGTTTAAAGAAAGAGTTTTATATTACATGGCAACAAGCTAAGGAGATTATAAAGAGATGCCCTACTTGCTCTTTATATAACCAAACACCGCTACCCACAGGGACCAATCCGAAAGGTACTCAAAGGAATGAAATCTGGCAGATGGATGTGTTCCACTTTGCAGAATTTGGAAAATTAAAATACCATCACACCATTGACACTTATTTAGGCTTTCAGTGGGCAACCGCTTTAAGCTCAGAAAAAGTTGTCAATAATAGCACATTTATTAGAAGTTATGGCCATCATGGGCATACCTGCACAAATAAAGACAGATAATGGTCCAGCTTGTGTCTCTAGGAAAATGAAATGGTTTTTTGCTTATTATAATATTAAGCACATTACAGGTATACCTCACAATCCTACAGGTCAAACAGTTATAGAAAGGTCAAACTATAAAGGATATGTTAAACAAACAAAAAGGGGTGGAAATGCCCTCAGAAGTAGATTACATAATGCTTATTAACCTTGAATTTTCTTAACACCAATGAGAAAGGGACAACAGCAGCAGAAAAACATTGGATAATGGAAAAATCTGCTGAACTAAATCAACCAGCTTATTTCAAGGATGTGCTGACCTCTCAATGGAAGCCAGGAGATGTGCTATGTTGGGGAAGGGGTTTTGCTCTTGTTTCCACAGGAGAAGAAAAATTGTAGATACCATCAAAATTAATAAAGGTTCAGTTTGAAGAGGAGAAACCTCTTGGAAAGGAGACATGACAGCTCATCCACAATGATGATAATCATACAGGTGGTAAGAAAAACATATAGGATGGGGGCAGGGTTCTGTTCTTGTCTTTGTGGGAAAACACTTATCTTCAAAAAACTCAAGGGGCCCTGGATGTTTGAATACTGACAGATGGAAAAATAACTACCCAATAGGGATCATCAAGAAAACCGAATAGGTTCTGTAAGTATAAAAATGAAATATATGTTTATGTTCTAAATTTATAGAGCTGGTTTTGGAGTTGGACTCTGGCTCAGTCTGTCTCTAATTCCAAGCCTGTTGTTAAGAGAAAAACCCAGAGTTTCTGGAGCTTCTGTCTTATGTCAAGAGCCATGATATGGGACAGAAAGAAAAATGAATTTAGAAAACATCTGTGCTTTTCTTCATATCTATTTTTGTCTTTATCATGCCTTTCATTGAATATATACAACTGTAAATAATGTTTAAGTTTTCCACCGTGAACAATGAATTTTTCCTGCAGTTATCTTTGAAGTTTCCAGGAAGAAGATGGGGCCCCATAACAACAACTCCACCTGGTTGATATGACATCATGATACTGATAGCGCTACTACAGACCTGTTTTAAGTACCAGCTGCACAAGACAGTTCCAACTTGGTTAGCTGAAATGGTGCACATCTTTTACAACATTCTGGCCAGAACTCCACAAAATACTCAGAGACTATTTGCAATCTTATCAGATATTGATCTTGAAATTTAACTATCATTTTACTTTCACAGGATCCCCTAGAAAGAACATCACCCCCATGACAGCTGGAAGTAATTCTAGAGGATGACATCCCCTCTCCCAGTACAGTTTGTCCTCCGACTTAGGGACATCATTTCGGGGGTTGATTATAGTTGGTATATGGTTGAAGGTTGGGGGAGGAATTTTATAAGCTCAGGGATCATTTTGGAAAAAGAAGGGAAAATTGGACTGATGGGATAATAGATTGGTATTTATGAGTTATTATTTATAGACAATTATATTGGATACAAAGTTAAATTATATTGAATATTGTATGCATGCATGCTTCTACCTCTGTTTAAAACATTTTTTATGTATTGATATATATATTTACCATATTGCTTTGTATGCTTGTACATTGTTCACATTTGGAGGTCATTGTCCTAATTTATTGCAAAGTTGTTTATTGTCTTAGTCTTTAAGTTAGATAGGTATTAAGAATTATAGATTAATATTTATCTATGTTTGTCATATTTATAGCTAGACTAATCAGGTTTTTTAGATACATAGAGATTATATTCTGTATAAATAGATAGTCTTCAACCTCTTCAAAGAGCTTTAGAAAATGGCATTTAATCTAACAGAGTTCTGTGGTAGCGAGACACAATCACTTCTGGAAACACTGATCTATTCCCAAGAGATTGTTGAGCACCAAAGACACTCCACTTGGAGCTTGTCTTCTTCTTGGCACAACCGGCCTCTGGGCAAGGAACTGCCCATACCTCAACTACTGACAAAATACATAGTATCCGGAAATGGATAAGCAGAACTGTCAAATCTTGCCAAGACAGAGTAAGATGGTTTTGGAAAATTTCTTGCCTTTAAAAATAATCTGTCAGTTATTCTAGGCCTTAGCCAAAGTTGGTTGCTTCAACGCTGCAAACGTGACTTTGGCTGATTGCCCAGGTAGCCAGTTGTCTCTGTGATTTGTTGCATGTTTTTGAAGTTGTTTGATTCACTTCCTAATTACTCAGGTAACATTATTTCCCTTCTCAGATCTTCAATGGGGTTGAAGACTATATAAATGTAGTTTCTTTCCTCTCATGACTTGGCCAAGTTATTTATTACACAAGACTCAAGCTAGTTAGAATAGGATATTTGTTCTTATTGTATATAATTTTGTAATAGGTTTAAATTCTCTTACTTAAACAAAAGGGGGAGGTGCTGCGGGAGCTTCTTCTGCTCCTTCAGCCAACAGCCATTGAGATACCAGCCCACTGGGGTGTGGTGTCTTTCTCTTTAAAAAGCAGCAGCAGCCCTCCACTCACTCTCTCTTGTTTCAGACTCCTTTCCTGGTAGAGGGATGTTGTCTAGGATGGTGTTCTGCAAGTTTTTCCCCGTCAAATAAATAACCCTTTTAATAACAATTCCAAACTGGTGTGGGATTGATTCACACATTTGGTTAGTGTTACCCCAAAATATTTTATGTTGTTTGTGGCTATTGTAAATGACAATGTTTCTCTGATTTCTCTCTCAGCCCCTTTACCACTAGTATAAAAGGAAGGCTACTGATTTTTGTAGTTTGTCTTGTATCCTGCCACATTACTTAAGGTGTTTATCAGCTGTAGGAGTTCCCTGGTAGAATTTTTGGAGTCACTTATGTATACTATCATGTCATCTTCAAATAATGAAAGTTTGACTTCTTCCTTTCCAATTTGTACCCCTTTGATTGCCTTTTGTGTTCTTATTGCTCTAGCTAGGATGTCAGGTACTATTTTGAATAGATATTGAGTGGGCAGTCTTATCTTGTTCCTGATTTTAGTGGAATTGTTTTGAGTTTCTCTCCATTTAATTTGATATTGGCTAATCAGTTTGCTGCATATGCTTTTATTATGTTTAGGTATGTTCCTTGTATCCTTGATCTCTCCAAGACCCTTATTATGAAGGGGTGTTGGATTTTGTCAAATGCTTTCACAGCATCTAGTGAGATGATCATGTTTCTTTTTCTTTCAGTTTATTTATATGGATTACATTGATAAATCCCTGCATCTCTGGGATAATTTTTTGATATGTTCTTGGATTCAGTTTGCAAGTATTCCATTGAGCATTTTTGTATCAATGTTCATGAGGGAAATTGGTCTGTAATTCTCTTTCTTAGTTGCATCTTTGTGTGATTTGGGTACCAGAGTAACTGTTGCCTCATAAAAAGAGTTTGGCAATGTCCCTTCTGTTTATATTGTGTGAAATAATTTGAGAACTATTGGTATTAACTCTTCCTTGAAATTCTAGTAGAATTCTACACTGAACTTACCTAGCCCTGGGCTTTTTTTTTTTTGATAGGGATCCTTTTGATGATTTACTTCATTTAAATTGTTTATTGTTCTTGATTTAATATTGGTTTGTGGTACCTACCCAGAAAATTGCCCATTTCCTTTAAATTTTCCAGTTTTGTGAAGTACAGGTTTTTGAAGTATGACGTGATGGTTTTCTGTATTTCCTCTGGGTCTGTTGTTATGTCCCTCTTTTCATTTCTGAGTTTGTTAATTTGCATATTTCCTCTCTGCCTTTTGGTTAGTTTGGATAAGGGTTTGTCTATCTTTTTGATTTTCTCAAAGAACCAATTCTTTGTCTTATTGATTCTTTGTATTACTTTTTCTGTTTCTATTTTATTGATTTCAACCTTCAATTTGATTGTTTTATGGCATCTACTCCTCCTGGATGAGTTTGTTTCTTTTTCTTCTAGAGTATTGAGGTGTCCTGTTAAGTCATTTGTGTGAGATTTCTCAGGTTCTTTATTGTAGGCACTTAGTGCTATGAACTTTTCTCTTAGCACTGCTTTCAAAGTGTCCCATAAGTTTCGTTATGTTGTGCATTTATTTTCATTGAATTCTAGGACATCTTTAATTCTTTTTTTATTTCTCCTTTGGCCAAGGGTTGATTCAGTTGTTCATTGTTCAATTTCCATGATTTTGTAGGCTTAATGCAATTTGTGTTGTTGAATTCTAACTTTAAGCCATGGTGCTCTGATAAAATACAGATGACTATTCCAATTATTTTTTTAATATGTTGAGATTTGCTTTGTGACCAAGCACATGGTTACATGCAGTGATGAGAAGGTATATTCTTTTATGTTTGGATGAAATGTTCTGTAGATGTCTACTAAGTCATGACATCTGTTAGTTCTCTTGTTTCTTTGTTAAGTTTCTGTCTGACCTACCTGTTCCTTGTTGAGAATGGAATGTTGAGTGTTGAAGTCTCCTACTTTTAGTGTGTGAGGTTTGATGTGTGATTTAAACTTTACTAATGTTTCTTTTACATATGTGAGTGCTCTTGTATTTGGCGCATAGATGTTCAGGATTGAGATTTTATCTTGATGGATTTTTCCTGTGATGAGTATGAAGCATCCTTTTCCATCTCTTTTGATTGATTTTAGTTTGAGGTCCATTTTGTTAGATATTAGGATAGCTACACTTTTTTGTTTCTTAGGTCCTTTGATTGGAAATTTTTTTCCCAAGCCTTTACTTTGAGGTAATGTCTATCTTTGAGGTCGAGGTGTGTTTCTTGGATGTTTTTGTATCCATTCTTTTAACCTGTGTCTTTTTATAGGTGAACTGAGACCATTGATATTAAGAGATATTAATATGACCAGTGATTGTTTATTCCTGTTATTTTTTCAGTGGTAGTGTTTGTGTGTGTCCCTTCTTTGGGGTTTACTAGTGTGAGGTGTGAGGTTACTTGTTGCCTGTGTTTTTGTGGGTTCAGTTAACTTTCTAGTGTAGTTTTCCTTCTAGTACTTTCTGTAATGTTGGATTTGTGGACAGGTAATGTTTCAATTTGGTTTTGTCATGGAATATCTTGTTTTCTCAATCTACGGTAATTGAAAGCTTTGTCTGGGTTTTCATCCATAATCTCTTAGTGTCTGCAGCATGTTTGACCAAGACCTTCTGGCTTTCATTGTCTCCATTGAGAAGTCAGATATAATTCTGATTTTTCTGCCTTTATATGTTACTTGGCCTTTTTCCTTTGTAACTCTTAATATTCTTTCTTTGTTCTGTATATTTAGTGTTTGATTATTATGTGGCAAGAGACTTTTTTTTCTGGTCCAGTCTATTTGGTATTCTGAAACTTCTTGTACCTTCATAGGGATATCCTTCTTTAGGTTGGGAAAGTTTTCTTCTGTGATTTTGCTGAATGTATTTTCTGTGCCTTTGAGCTGGAGTTCTTCTCCTTCTTCTATCTCTATTATTCTTAAGTTTGGTCTTTTCATGGTGTCTCAGAATTCCTGGATGTTTTCTGTTAAGGATTTGTTGGATCTAACATTTTCTTTGACTGATGAATCTAATTCCTCTATCATATCTTCCACTCCTAAGTTATAGTTAAGATCATTTTCTTCTGCTTCTTCTGGGTTTGGATATTCAGGCCTTTCTGTTGCAGAACCACTAAGTTCTGGTGGTGCCATATAGGTCTTTATGTTGTTGGATGTGTTCTTATATTTCCATCTGCCCATTTCTTCCTCCAGTGTGTGAAGGTGGGGCCTGTGGTGATCATTCTTCCCCTGGATACAGGAGGGTTTGTGCCTCTAGTGGATGCTGATAAGGTTCTAGGGCTCCTGTCCAAGGGCACTGTAGGCCAAGGCTTTCTCCAGGGGCTATTTAGGCTAAGACTTTGTCCAAGGCCAGTCAGAGCCAAGGTTCTGATGGTCACAGATGTGTGGGGGATGGTAGCGGGTGTGTGGAGGTTGCTTAGGGTCTCCAGGGCTTGGTGGGTGGTGGTCTGGCTTGGGATGTTCCTCCCAGGGCTAGGACCTAGAGAGCTGGGCCCTCCAACAGGAAACCCAGATGCTTACCTCTCCAGGGGTAGTCTGGGCCAAGAATAAACAGATTCTTAAACAGGCAAAAGTTCTTAAGGCATTGTTCAATTGAAAACCTACAAATAGCCAGAAGGTATGTTTGAGAAACAACAACAACTGACCATCAGCAACCAAAGGAATGTGAATCCAAGCCTCAATAGGGTATCACTTCACCTCAGAAGGAGTCACTATCATCAGAAAAAAACTTAAGGAGTGTCTACAGGATGTGTACAGGAGGAACCAGCACACACTGTAGTTGGGAGTGTAAAATAGTACAATCACCATGAAACAAAGAATGAATGTTGCTCAAAAATTAAAAATAGAACTGCCAGATGATTGAATAATATCACTAATTAGTATATATCAAAAGGAAATCAATTTAGTATATGAAAAAAAATCTCTATTCTCATGTTCACTGAAGTTTTGTTCACAATAACCTTAAGTAGAACAACCTGAGTAGCCATAAATTGATGGATGCACATAGAAAATAGTTGTATATAAGTGATGAAATAATATTTAACAAAGTAAAGGAATAAAATCCTGAAGTTTGTAACAACATGCGTGAAAATGGAGATCATTGTATTAAATGACATGCCAGTCACAGAAAGACAAATACCACTTGATCTTGCTCTTATGTAGGATCTAAACAAATTAATCTAATAGCAGATGAAAATAGAGGGGTATAGGAAGTAACTCAGTTGGAACGATGCTTGCCTAACGTGTGTGAAGTCCTGGGTTTGATCCCCGCACTACACTAAACAGGCATGGTGGTATACACTATACTTGAAGTGAATATGGGAAATCAAGGTCGTCTTTGGCTACTCAGTGATTTCCAATACAACCTACAGGAGACCTAGCTCTCAGAAATGAGGAGGAAAAGGAGGAAGAAGAGGAATGAGAGAGGATGGAGGAAGGAGGAGGAAAAGACAGTAGAATAATAAAATACCCATCAGCGGCCAGGCCAGGAAGAATGAGGACAGGATGGGAAAACATTGATAAATGGATTCAGAGATGCAGTTGGATAAGGCCAAATAGTTCTGATGTGTTACTGCATAATGTGGCAACTGTAAACAAAAATTGCACATTTCAAAATGATAGGAAAAGAGATTTTAAGGTTTTCAACATGAAGAATTGTAAACCATTAGAAAATAAATGCTTAAGATGATTTACACACTGTATAATACAGGTAAGCCTTAAATGTCATGCGGTATCCATTAACATATATGTGTTTGGTTTTATGTATCAGTCCAAAGTAAACTAAAAATTCCAGTGTCTTAATACAACCAAGGTTTATTTCTTACTTCAAATCTGTGCCATTACCTAGTGACAGATTTGTTTCACACTGTGGACATGATGTCTACTTAGGAGCTCTGGCTCAGCCATCAGCTGCTTTGGTCTGGAAGCCATGCCTATCTATTCTGCCCCCGGCTGCTGGTGAAGCCCCATCATCATGCTTTTCTGAGTCTTATTCCAAAGTGGCATAAAGCAATATTTCTGTGTGTCAAAGGGGAGGGGAATCAGATAGATGCAAATATTTAGAGTTCTCAGGGACACCTGTGGTTTTGGTTCCTTTACAAGCCACACATGATTAATTTCTTTTATCACTTCTCTGGGATTCATACTATATTAAACAATTAATTTTACCTTTTGTCCTTGGTGATGGATTGTCACATAGATTCATAGTAAAAAGAATAAACAGTATACAGAAGCTGATAATGTGATAACTGTCCACTGGAAGACTGGGTGTACTCTTTTGCAGATGGAATAACGGTAGCATTTTGTAAGGAGGGAGTATGTCAGTGTTGTTGTTTTCTCTAAGCACAAGTGGAAATTTGTTCATGAATGTCGACTATGTGGATGGGTGTAGCCTGCGATAACACCATGGATCACCTCCTCCCTATCCTTGTGAATTGGGCCCCGTGAAGTACGTGGATCCTCTTGGTACTGGGCAGTGAGGGAGGTTCAAGCCCGCCTTCTGCTTCTCAGAAGCTGGAACTGGGCAGTGAGGGAGGTTCAAGCCCGCTGTCTACATTTTCTGGTTAGAATTCAGTGGCACTGTTAAAGTTAGCATTTCAGGCCTTACCCACAAACGGCCTGAGCGCCATTTTCCCATGTGACAGTCAATGCTGGTGAAAGAAGCAGAAACACCTTGGAGGTTAAAAAAAAGATTCGTTGTAATAAATTAATTTCTGAAGAAAAAACCCCATCAGTATGATGTAGGGCGTGGGTCAGCAGGTATCAAGGCTAGGAAGCTGTTATCCCAAGATAAAGAAGTTACTGAACTGATGAATTGAAATAAGGAGATGTGAACGCATTTCAAATAAATCTTTCCCACTAATTGCTATGGAAAGATCTGAATAGAATACATAATTAACACTAGAGGAATCGGAAGGAATATAAGAGAAGTACAAGGACTGGGAAACTTGAGGCATTCTAATGCTGTGATCTCTCTCTGTCTCTCTCTGTCTCTGTCTCTCTCTGTCTCTCGCTCACTCACTCTCTCTCTCTCTCTCTCTCTCTCTCTCTCTCTCTCTCTCATTTCCAGGTACACCAGCTTATGCACTGGGAAGAAAGACCATTGAAATAACAAAAGGCACAGCCCAAAAGTTCTTCAGAAAAGTCCTATTCTTCTTGGCCAAAGAGCTATCAAAGGAGTGGGCTCGTGGGTTAGGACTCTTTTGGCAGCGCCTGCCATATTCCAAACAACACAGTGTAAAAGACAAAACAAAAAGCAACTGCCCTTCCTCAGCCAGCAGACACTGAAAGCATGGGCTGAGCAAGGGCTTCCAGCCCTTGTCTGTCTTAGCGAGAGAGTGCTCCTGCTCTAGAAGCACTGCTCAGCCTTGATCACTGCTGCTCTATTCACGGTAGCTAGGAAACGGAAACAACCTAAATGTCCTTCAGCTAACAAATGGATAATGCAAACGTGGCACATAAATAATGTGAAATATGTTTAGCTGTAAAGAAAAGTGAAATTTGCAGGTAAATGGATGGACCCAAAAAATATTATATTGAGTAAGGTACTCCAAACTCAGAAGGCCAAACATGACATACTCATTCTCATTTGAGGTTCCTAGCTCCAGGTCCTCAGATGTGAGTATATATCCTGGGGTAGAAACCAGAAAAATAAAAATAGCTCATGGTGGTGGTGGTGGTGGTGGTGATTGGGGTGGAGAGTGGACACAGGACACAGATGATGTAAAGGGGAAGATGGGAAAAATGGAGAGGGGGCCTTTAACTGGGAAAGGGAAAGGAAGATCAACACATAAGGAGAGGAAGGAGAAAAATAACATTAGAATGTTTGAAAAATCCTTAAGGAATCCATTATTTTACATTTACCTAAAATAACATATAAGTGTATGTATCCCAACAGGAGGGAACCCATGCCTGGTCCTGGGAACCTAGCCACATACCTGGGACTAGTGAGGTCATGGACCTTAGATGAAAACCAACTATCACCACTGCATTAGGCCAGCAGACTTTACACCTGCATTTTAAAACTCATCCTTATACCCACAGGTAAGTGTACCTCTCATCAAAGAAGCATCTCTCTGTAGTAGAGTGAGACCATTACAGAAAAACACAGCTGGCCGAAATACAGAGGTTAACTGTGTGATACCCAATCCCAACGGATACATCTACAGCACAGCCCCTGTACCTAAGGCTCAGGAAACACGTGGATGAGATGGGGGGTGCAGAAAACTGTAAGAGCCAGAGGAACAGGACGTCTGCTGTGAGATTGTGTCTCCCAGAAATGACAGGGAAGCTGCACCACAATAGCATAACAATAAAGCTCCCTAAACAAGACCTGAACAATGTCAACACCAGTAGACATGTGGACGTGAAGGAGGAAAGTTCGTGGGGCCCCACCGCTAGACAAAGAGCAATAGGTAACTAATAGCTTGTAGTCTTTTCAGACCCTGCCCCTCAGCACGCTGAGGGGCGCTTTCCCTGGAGATGCCCTCTTCAAACTCTGCCCCTGAGAAAGCCTGCCAAAGTCAGCCTTTCCTTGCTGCTCAAGACCATGCCTACAGGCTATATAAGACCTTGCAGCCATATTTGCTGCGTGATACCTCTCCCACCCTCCTAATGATCACCCAGGAGTGCTTTGCTCAGATTAAACCTGGCCTTATTAGTTTGGTTTGATTGGCTTATTACATTGGTGGTGGATTCCCATTAACCGGGGATTCAACACTTATCACTAATGACTGCTAAGAGGGAGAATTAGTCATTCCCAGGAATAAATCCCTTAAATAGTTAATCAGTACCAAGTAATCATCATGTACAGACAAACAACACTAAACACTAAGCAGACTCAGTACATTATGTACATTTATTATGCATATATGTGTATATATGTATATATATAGATATGGTGATATATGTATATCTCCAAAGAAAAAGAAGCCATGAACTTGAGAAGCAGGGAGGATATGGGATAGTATGGAGCAAGGGGACATGTGAAGGATTGGAATGAGGAAAGGAAAGGGGGGAATGATGTAATTCCCTTATAATTAAAAATAAAAAATTAATAAAGAACTGACACAATTTTGTAGGTTTAGGGAGCTTATCCCTAGGACCAACTATTTATCTCACTCTTAGTACTCCTTAGTTGGCCTTAGTTCTTTATATAGGGTTGGGACCTCAAAGTTTTTTCACTGTCCACTTTGCTTATCTATTGGTGTTGTCCTTGTTTGGTTCAAGTTTAGACCGCCATGCTGGTAAGATTTTATTGGTGTAGCTTCTGACATCTACAGGAAACAGCCTGATCTCTGCCTCTTACAATCTTTCCATCCCACCTTTTGCAGGGTTCTTTGAGCCTTAGGTGCAGAAACATTTTGTAGATGTATCTGCTGGGACTAAACTTCACTTCGGCTCTGCATTTTGATTGGTTGTGGTTTTCTGTAGTGTAAATACTAATGTTGCTAAGAGTGGCCCCACAAGCTTATGTATTTGAATGCCAGGGAGTGAAAATCTTTAATAGGATTAGAAGGATTAGGAGGTGTGGCCTTGCTGGAGGAAGTGTGTCATTAGGTGTGTGCTTTGAGGTTTGCAAAAACACACACAAGGGCCCAATGTTTCTCTCTTTAGTTTTCTCTGCATCCAGATCAGCTACTGCTTCCAGCACCACACCTGCTATGCTTTGCCACATGCTCCCCTCCATGATGATAACAGACTAAGTCTCCAAAACTGTAAGCAACCCCCAATTCTGCACCTAAGGCTCAAGGAACCCCAATTAAATGTTTTCTTTTGTAATAATTGCTTTGACTGTGATGTCTCATCACACCAATAGAACAGTGACAGAGACAACTTGAGTTTGGTGTAAACTGCTGGTCTTCATGACTAGTACTAGGAGTCTCTGTTCTTTTCTAATACATTCCTTGGCATGCTTTTGCTCTCTCTCTTTCTCTCTCCCTCTCCCTCCCTCCTTCCGTCCCTCCCTCCCTTCCTCTCTCTCTCTCTCTCTCTCTCTCTCTCTCTCCTTATATCAATATTTTTCTTAAGAGCACCCAATCATCTCTGTATTTTTCAGTAACCCAATCACAACATTCTAGTCAATGTTTGCCTCAGCTGGGACATAATTGCCCCCTGCCCTTTTAGATGCACCCATATTGTAATTTTCTCCTGGGGACAACAGGTCTTAGAAGACTCTGCACCATCATCTTTCTTGTATGGCCAACAACTTGTCTATGTATTGTGCTCCTGTTCTCTGCCAGTTCCACCAGTATTATTTTATATTTCCATAATCTTTGTATGATTTAGTGCCTATGCTGTTGTTTGATGTTAGCTATCTAATACTAATTTTCCCTTCTCCACATATCCATTTCAGTAATCACTATAACTCTTAAATTTTCTAATACCTTGTTTTTTTTTTGTCTTCTGTGTATGTGTGCACACACTCATGTGTATGAGCTCATGCCGCAGCACATGTATAGATGTCAGAGGATACCTTGTTGGAGTTAGTTCTCTCTTTCCATTGTGTGGATTCTGTGGATAGAACTCAGGCCACTGGGCTTAGCAGCAAGCACTTTTTCCTCCTGAGCCATCTCGCCTGGACCTATGACCTTTATTTTTCTGAATGCCATGCTCCTTTTGTTTTTAACTTTAGTTTTTAGTCTAATAGTGCAAAGGAACATGGCATGCACATATGCTATACAGTTTCTGATTTTCCAATCTGATGTAAATTCCTTAGTCTCTTAGTAATATTTTGTGATTATTAATATAATGTGCTATTGCTAGGTTGTCTGCTCATTATTCTGTGGTTGAAACTGACTTTATTCTTCTGCACCCCTCCATGTGTGTATGTGTATTCATGTGTATGACTGTGGGCACACATGTGTCATTCTGTGTGGAGGAAGAGGACAGCCTCAGGTGTAAGTCTTCCCCTTCCACCTTGTTTGAGACAGGCCTTGGGTTACTCATAGTTGCATATGCCAAGCTACCTGGCCCAGGAACTCCTGGGGATTCTCCTTCTTTGCCTCCTCTCTTGCTGTAGGAGCACTGGGATTAGAGATACAATGTTTATGTGAGTTGTAGAGACCTGAACTCTGGTCCTCACTTTTGCTCAGCAGGAGTTTTGCCACCAATTCCTCCCCCCAGCTCCTAAAGTATTGCCAGTGCAACGTTTTTGTGCTTGTTTTGCTCTTTGTCATCCTGGGGATTGAACTGAGGGTCCCCAGAGGTGCTCTATGCTACAGTACTAACCCTGAACCTGTTTTATGTCGATCATAGACTGGTCACCGTGTAATTTCTGTCATCGGGATTGCTGCTGTTTCCCATTAGAGTGTCATCTGGTAGCCTAGAGCCCAAGCCACTGCCGTCCTGTCTCCATGACCTGCAGTGCCACCTGCTTGAACACAAAACAATTTTTTTTCTGTTTCTCTCTGTATCTTGCACTGTTTCAAATAAGAGCCACTGTATATCATTATTGCCTACTTCTTAATTCTTTATTTGGTATAAATAGCATGAAATAGAGAATAAATTCACCTAATTTAAACTGAATTATAACTGGATAACTAATAATGAATGAATTACTTTTAAAATTATGTTTTCCTAGGTAGTTCCCTTCACTGATTTACCAAATCTTTTGAGTTTATTTATGACTTAAAATTGGTCATGAACTTCTTCTGTTTCTTTTTAAATTAAAAAATAATTGTAAAGAAGTAGAAAATAAAACCATTACACAGTGATATTAGTCTTTTTTCTTGGAAAAAAACTGTTATTTTTATTTATTTTTAAATTTACTCTTCTCTTCTACAACACATTCCAACCACAGTTCTCCCCCTCCACTCCCTCTACCTCTCCTCCTCATTTCCCTTCAGAAGAACAGGCCTTCCAGTATAGTACCTGAACACAGCAAGACAAGTCATAGTAAGACTGGGCACAAATCCTCATATTAAGGCCGGATAAAACTGTGCAGCAGGAGTAAAAGGGTCCCAAGAGCAGGAAAAAGAGTCAGAGACAGCCCCAATTCCAGTGTTAGAAGACCCATAAGAACTGCAAGCTATGCAGCTATGACATGCATGGAGAGGACCTAGCACAGACCAGTGAAGGCTTCTGTGAGCCCCTATGAGCCCTGCTTAGTTGATTCTTTACTGTGTTCTCCAGGTATCTGTGAGTCCTCTGGTTTCTATAATCCTTCCTCCTCTTTTTCTATGGGTTCTCTGAGCTTGGCCTAATGTTTGGCTGTGGATCCCTGCATCTACTTCAATCAGCTGGTGAAGAAAGCCCCTCTGATGATGATTGGGCTAGGCACTGAACTGTGAGTATAGCAGAATAGCATTAGGGATCATTTCACTGATTTTTTTTTTTATGAGTCCTATTTGGTTCAACACTAACTTTCTGAATCCTGGACATGTAGGCAGTGTCAGGCATGGGGCTCCTCTTGTGGTATGGGCCTCAAGTTAGACTAGTCATGATTGATCATTCCCACCATTGTCCCAGCACGTCTTGCAGGACAGGTGCAGGTCAAAGGTTTTGTGCAGTGGAATAATCCTTTTGTATACTGTGACAATTTGCCACTGTGATTGGTTTAGTAAAGAAGCTGACTGGCCAATAACTGATCAGAATAAAGCTAGGCAGGAGAGCCAGACTAGAAGAATGCTAGGATGAAGAAAGGAAGAATCAAGAGTCACTAGCAGACACAGAAAGAGCAAGATGGGCATGCCTTACTGAGAAAAGGGACCAAGCCACGTGGCAAAGCCTAGATGAAAAATGTGGATTACCATAAATGTAAGTTAGCTAGTAACAAACCTGAGCTATTGGCCGAGCATTTATAAGAAATCTTAAATCTCTGTGTTGGTTATTTGGGAGCAGGAAGTCAGGATAAGAAAACTCCACCTCAAATGACACCCAGTATCCAGGGCAATATACATCTACATAAAACCTGAGAAAGCTTTAAAAATGCCCAGAAACAGAGACAAACACAGCTTCCCAGTCTCACAGTCTCCTGCCAGCCACAGTGCAGAGATGCAACTGCACAGCTGCCTGAGAGACAGAGCCAGCCTCCAACCACCATGAACTAAGTGGCCTAGCAGATTCCCACATTCTCGAGAGGCTTCTTCCAGCCCCTGCCTGCAGGCTTAAGCTACCAGTGCCAGCTTCATCAGCACACTACATGGCATGTTTGGGGTTTCTTCTCCTACACACAGAAATGGTTTCAGATGCGCAGTAAAGACAGATTCAGATGGTAAAAACTAAACTGGGTACAGTGTTTTTAAAAATATACATAGACTTGGGAGAGAAAAGAGAAAGGGTAGAGATAGTCACAGATTAAAAATAAAGTCATTTAAAAAGAAATAGAGTAAAAAATATAATAAGACATGTAAAGGTAGAAAATACACAGAGAAATATGGATTATGTATGTTATTGTGTAGTCTTTGAACTTTGTGGATACTAAGAGACACTGGATTATAAAAGTTGCTAGATTATATACATACATATATATATATATATATATATATATATATATATGTAATATCTTGACTTCCAAAGTTAAGCCAAAAGATATGCTGTTTTGTGGGAGAGGTTATGATTTTATTTCCACAGGAAATGAGAAGCTGTGGATTCATTCTGGGTTAAGAAAAATCAGGTTTGATCAAGGAAGACACCCTGAAAAATCTGAATACTAACATAAAGAAATAAACCTAAAAAAATGACAAGACACATAATGTACATTTTACCTGCTCAAATATAAAACAAAAAAAAGTCATCTTTGGCTGACTTGTATACAATGCACAGTTTATATTTATATTGATGCAAATGTATGTTACCTTAAAAAGCTTATGTATTAGAGCTGGAGAGATGGCTCAGAGGTTAAGAGCACTGGCTACACTTCCAAACGTCCTGAGTTCAATTCCCAGCAACCAAATGGTGGCTCACAACCATCTGTAATGAGATATGGTGCCCTCTTCTGGCCTGCAGGGACATATGCAGGCGGACCACTGTATACTTAATAATAAATAAATAAATCGTTTAAAAAAAAAGCTTATGTATTTTCAGACCAAACACCAATGAAAACAGATGGCCCACAATATCCAGCATTTCAAAATGCCCCTGTTACATTTTCCTCAGAATTATGCATCAAGAACAGCTTCAAGGCTACTGACTGAGATGAGAAGGCCTCACAGAATACTCCAGTCAGGACTTGGCCATAATCCTAAATTTTCTCCATGTCTCCCAAAGATAACAGGAAACACAAACAACAGAAAACACAAACAACACAACAGCAACACAAATAACACACAAATAACACAAACAACAGGAAACAGTCTAGAGAACTATACCCACATTATAGCCTTTGTTTGCGGACACAGAAATTATTATTGGTCATTATAAAAAAAAAACTAACCAAAGGAATTAGATTCAAAGATCTCTTTCTGAAAGAAAAAAGAGGAATATGATATAGAAATTACAAAAGGGTGAATTATTGAATCTATTTTAATCCAAAAAACAACTATTAACCTTAAATATTTTATATTGATATAGATTTTGGTTTATTGATACAAATTTAAAGTGATTTCTGTTATACTGTATTATGTTTCTACTCTTGTTTAGGATATTATGCTTATTCAACTCATTTAAAAATGTATGATTAAGAAGTATAGATTAATAATCATCTATTATAGTTGTGTTAGGTATATTTTCAAGGTCATAAACAGACATATTTAGATAGATAGATGATCTTCAACCACTTCAAAGACCTACACAATATGATATATTCCTGACAGCACTAATTTACTTCAAAGGAAGATGATAGGCATTGAAAAAAATGCGTATGGATTTTGCTTTCTTTGTGGCAAAAAAAAAATTTAGCTGTTTGGACAAGAAACTGCCCTTGCCTCGATTGCTGATGGTTCCTGTCCAAACCAGAACAACAGAACTCAAAAGAAAGCAACTGCTGGCCCGAGCCAGCAACCTCCGCTGGACCAAGCCTAAGCCTCTGCTGGAGCGGGTACAAGTGAGTGACCTCTGAGGGAGCAGGCCTGACTGAGCCAATGGCTTCTGTGGGTCAGGGCTGGAGCCAGTGACCTCTGCCAGACCAGGCTCCAGCCAGTGATGTCCCCTAGAGCAGGTCCGAGTCAGCCACCTTTATGGGAGTAGGCCCAAGCCAACCACCTCCACAGGACCAGTCCTGAGCCAGCTATTTAAGTGGGAGCAGGCTCGAATCAGCAACCTCTCTGGGAACAAGCCTGACCAACCTGGGACTGAAAAGCAACCTCTGGGAGCGGCCAGCAACTTCCGGCTTGAATGGAACCATGGCCCCAATTCTATTATGAGAAACAACTACCTGAACCCTTTGGATCCATTGTCACCTGGAAGAGTGATCACCAGAGACACAGCCCCAACTATACCAATAGGAGGAAAAACCAGGTAGACAAGGTAAGAACACACTCAACACCACCAAGAGGAGCACAGCCCAACGAAGACCAGCGGCTCTACAGCAGCAAGACCTGGACACCTGCTTCTTATACTATTTTTTTAAGAATTGGTTCTTATTTGTTCAATAGTGAATATTTGCATGATATACCAAGCAGGAAGTTCTAAAGGGTTATTTCCACTAAAGTCTAATCTGCCCAGCTTTTACCTGTGGATGCTCGAAGCAGATGACTTCATTGTGAGCATTTTGTATCTGTCCAGAGACTGTTAGCATACATACATGTAAACAAGCTCCAAAACGCATATCACTGCCTTGTTTGCTAGCGACTTCAGAACAAAATTACAGACAAGCTGATATTTTGCTCTTTTCACATAAAAAATATGCATTAGACTCAGTTTTCTTTATTGCTGCAAAAAAGTACTTTTTATGTCTCTAAGCTACTATAACATATTTTGTTATGTGTATACACATTAATGCTTTTAGATTGTCCTCATTGATGGACTTTTGCTTTTCTTTTCATTGTTATTATTTATGGATGATGATAAAAAATACTAGTTTGCATTAGTTTTCAATTTTTGCCATAACAATTTACTACAAACTCAGTGACTTAGAACTCCCGTTTGGTGTTTCGGTTCTATAGCTCAGAAGTCTGGGTGTGCTTGGCAGAGTCAAAACTCAGAGTCTTACTAAGGCAAAATGAAGTTGTTGGCAATTGGGCTCCCTTCTGTAGGCTGTGCTTCCAGAATCACTGAAGTGTTGGCAGGACTTGTGGATTCGTGTTCCTCTTTCCTAATGGCTCTGAGCCAGGAGCCTTCTGATTCTAGAGACCATCTCATTACCACATGGCTTCCTCCCTGGTTAAACTAGAGAGGATTCGGGCTTGAAGTCTCCGTGACTTCCCCTCTGCCGCTGGCAGGAGAAGGCTCTTTGCTGTTAGGAGTCACATGGTTAGATCAGGCTCATCCAAATAACCTCTATGTTTTAAAAGCAAGGCAATGCCGTACCTGGGAGTGATAGCTCATCACAAAGACAGACATAAGAAGTTTGAAAATGCTGCCTATATCACTCACTTTGTACTTACTATTTCCCGTTGCTACATCTCAGTATTTTAGCTGCATTAATTCAGTTATCCCTGTAATCCACCATGGGGGTGGGGTTACTTCTGTCACACAGATGAGTGATCTGAATCACAGAGAAGACAAACAAATTGCCAAAGGTCATGAAGCTGGTGAGCGATGGAGTCACTGTCAGCAAACTTATGCTCAAGCACTGCTTCTTACCCCTCCAAACGGAGTCGCCCTGGATAGGTAATTCTGTCCATTAATCACTGCACCAGGCAGAGACCTGTCAGCAACAGAGGTGATACATTCAAGAGTCAGCTGAAGAGAGCATATTAAAGCAAACATTCTGGAGAGGTGGGTAAGGTGAACGACGTCCCATAAGGATGGTGAATGGACAGAGTTTAGCTAAGAAGCACTGGGTCTGGCTTTGCCATTCCCAGACGAGCAGAGGGGAACAGCTGTGTTGCTTGAGGCTGGCAAGAACTGGAGCTGTGGAAGGTAACTCCTGTCATGTGACCTGTGACTGAGTACCACCACTGCTGGAAGCATAGCAGGAAGGCAGCAAATGGAAGTAGAGGAAGACGTTCCTCTGCCCTCTCTTCATGATTTCCAAACTCCTTGCATTGGCCAAACTCAACTAGAAGCCTGGATGATGTCTTCTCTAGAAATATGTTCTGGAGAGTCAGCCATAGGAGATTAGAGGACAGTAGTGACTGGGAGAGAGTGGAGAATGACTGAATGAGAATAGCGAACAGTTATGAGTTAGTAGAAATGATTATGGGTGAGAATTTGCATCAAAGTGTTGACCGAGGTTTCTGTCCCACCTGGTCCTGTAGCCATTCAGTTCCAAAGAAACACAGAGGTCTACATTGATCATAAACTGGTTGGCCTTCTTATTAACTCTTATGACTTATATTAGCCCATAATTCTTGTCTGTGTTACCCAAGTGGCTTGATACCTTTCATCAGTGAGGCATTCTCATCTTGCTTTCTTTGTGGCTGGGTAACAACTGCAGACTGAATCTTTCCTCTTCCCAGAATTCTCCTGTTCTAATTGCCCTGCTTCTACTTCCTGCCTGGTCACCCTGCCTACACTTCCTACGTGGCTACTGGCCAATCAGCGTTTTATTAAAATAATACAAGTGACAGGATAAAAGACCATTGTCCCACAGCATCAAAGCAAGTCTTTGAGTCCCACGTTTAGAAATGCAGTTTCTACCAATACTCACGTCAAAGATACAAGTGTTTCTCAAATAAGCACCAGGCACTAACAGCAGAGACTGTAACTGAAGACCACCCTGTAATGCCGGAGCTTTTAAACACTCACACAGTATTAGTAAGCGTATCAGATTCCATCTGGTTTGCTGGTTCTCAAGTCCCTAAAAAGGCAGAGCAGACTGCATATTAGTATGCTACACAGCACACCCTGACTGGAAAAGGACAACCATTTGGAGCTGAGAAATGCTGTGAACTGGCTGATGACACAATTTTTACTTGAACTCGACCATGTTTGGGGATTTACTTTGTAAAACTAAGTAAATGCTACAGACTAAGCTTCTTGTTTTTCTAAGGAGCTGGGGGTTGTATATTTGTGTCCCACTGTAACTAGTTCTTTGTTCCAGCTCTAATTAAACCATTGGTCTAGATTTTCTCAGGAAAGAGACTGAAGCAATGCAACTCAAAAGTGTGCTATCCTGGCAAGATTTCTCAAAGAGCTCTCTGTATACTGTCGTAATTCTTTGCAAAAAGGACTCCACTTGCCCATCACGCAGATGCTAAGACCACTGAGCCTTAGAAATTTCATCAGTGAGGTAGAATTCTGTGTATCTGGCATGCATCTATCATACAGAAACATTTATGGTGCTCTCTACTTCCTGTTTACCAATGACAGTATAGTATAAATTTAATGAACCAGTCAAAACACCTTGATTACTATTGTATCTCTGTGACTCACTAAAATAATCACTCTCATTTTATCTCTGACAGCCAAGCAGAGACATTTGGCATGTTCTTTCTACTCCTGGATCCCCTTATTCCCATTTCAATCAGCCTTGTTCCATGGTAACACATCCCATCGTTATTCCAGACCTAATAACTTTGAAATATTAAGTAGAGGATTTTAAGGCATACCCTAATACTCTAGTAAATGAAAAGTCTTGAGACCCTCTTGCAGTTCTAACAGCAATCTATGTATAAATCCACCCACTTCAACCATATTGTCTTTCATAAAAAATAGTTCATTATCATAATCTCATTAGCTATAGCCTATTATCCATTGTCTAGGCTTCATTCTGGTAAACGCACTCAGTTCTAGTGATGCACCAAACCAGGAATTATCTGTGAGCCTCCATACTGATCCATGTGATTCACTATAGACTCATGTTCCACTTTCTATACTCAGAGTCAGTGTCTGGGTGTGTACCCTAGACCCCTACCAGTTTACAAGGCAAGATTTCATCTCTGTGCAGAAGAACCAGAGTCAACCCCTTTGGGCTGTGCTGACATCAAACTTTGATTATAGGTCTGGAGGTAATTGGAAAATGGTGGAGTTTCGAGAGGGAACCATCCTATTGCAGGGTGGTTGCCCTAGAGCAGGGCAGGAAATGGACGTAAAGGAGTCAAACTTCCTTGGGGAAGAGGGAAGATTTAGGAGTATTTCAGGGCTCAAAACACACAGCACAGCCTGGTATGTACATGTTTCTATTCCAAGTCTCAGACTCCCATTCCTTATTCACAAATGCCTTAGTCAGCATGTGACAGCTGGAGAGGTTAAATGTTCAACCCATGTTCCCTCTCTGCAGCACATGTAGTGAACACATGACCAAATTTTCAGTCATATCTACATGCTCGGTAAGAACAGTCAAAGGCCACCTTTTTGGCTTCTTCACTCTCCCCTTGTGTTTGGATTTAGACGCTTAATCTCTAGTCTCTCCCTCCCCTTCCCTCCTCCTCCCTTCCCTTCCCCCTTTGTCTCTTTTTTTTTCTTCTCTATTCTTTTCATTTGTCAACTATCCAAGGTACTTAAGAGTAGCTAGACTACAAGTAGTAGTCTGTCCTGTTAAGAACCAGCCACCAGAGGACACCTTGTTATTGAATTGCTCTGCATTGCACACCAGTGATAACTGGACTAATCTTAATATTAGTGAAGATTGGTGCCCTGATTGTCTTAGGCAGATATCTTTGGACTCATAAAAATTTGCACAGCATGGGTGATGTGGTTTAGTAATCTTGCTGATCTTGAAGAAGACCAGAGTTCAGTCCCTAGATGCCTAGGTTAGGTGACTCACAGCCATCTGTAGTTCCAAATCCAGAGGATTAAATGTCCTTTCTGGCCTCCAAGGACACCTACATTTGCCTGTACATGCACACATGCACAAATAATGAATCTAAAACATATAATATGCACAACAGAAACCCCAAATCCGATTTGAGGGTCTGTTTCTTTGTGCCATTCTTTATACAGATTACTATATCAACCAAGATACACACAAGAAACAAATAACATAGTAAAATAGTTTTAACTTAAGAGAGCATAATGAAGGAAATATTTTAAGTATAGGATCTCCTGAGAAATAGAAATATATAACTGAATACATATATTTGCATACATACATTTACCCCTCCTCCAACACACACACTTCGCTAACCATTTAGGGATGCAGGAAAGTCCAAAATTGCAGAATTCATATCTTAGCTTGAGTCTGAAGATTGACTGGCATGGTTCTTCCACGCATGAGAAATGTTCCCCCATAAGGCCCGGGTGTTTGAACATGTATTCCCAGTTGGAGATACTGTATGGGGAGACTTAAGGGTTTTGGCTTTGTTGGAGGAAGCACATCACTGGTGGTGGGCGCTGAGACTTTGAAGTCTTCTGACATACTTCCACTTTACTTTCTCTGCTTCATGTGCTTTTGTGAGCTGAGATCATGTGAGCGCTCAGCTTCCTGATCCTGCTGCTATGCCTGCTGCTTTCTGCTGTTCCTCCCTGCCCTGATGGACTCTTACCCCTCTCGAGCCACAGGCCAAAGCAATCCCTCTCTTTCTTCAGCTCTGTTCAGCCATGGTGTCTCATCACCGAGACAGAAAAGGAACTAACACCACAGAAGCAGGAGGAGCTGATGTCAGCTTTTTCATACACATATTATATATGTAAGTATATATTATATATATTAATATGTCCAGTCCTTCAGCAAATTGGATGAAGCCAATTTGCAATTATAGGGAGAAAGGAGGCAATCTGTTCTACATAGTATACTAATTTGAAGGTAATTTCATTCAAAATACTTTCAGAATCCACCCCAAGAGTGTCTGAACAAATGTAGGCACAGACAAGTTTGTCGGCACTTGCTGTGTTAGTGAACATACCTCAATATACTTTAAGTTGACACATAAAATATACTAATGCTTGCTGTATACCACAGTTATTAGGGGCTCTGGAAACCATAGCAGGGTTCTGAGTTAGCTGCAGCACAAGTCTGTTACCAGCACTCACCCACAAGAACCGTGGAGAAGGACCAATGCCAGGGTCTGTGACGGGATGGTGACAGACATGGAAACTCGAACCTCCATCTCTCTCTAATGGTGACCACACTGAAGCGCAGTCTCTGTTAGAATCACTCCTGATAACTCAGGGCCCCCTCTCTCTTCTCCCCTCTCAAAGGGCACCACCCTTCCACACGTCTGTTCTGTAAGGAGAGTTAAGGACAGAGGAACTGCAGGGGTACTCCGTAGGTCAGCTCCTGGAAGACTAAGCATGGCACAAAGCACTGAGTCAAGGCCTGGAGAAGGCCTGGAACACCATTTCTCAGCTGTTACCAGTTACCCATGGGGGAGGTGTCTGGACCCACAGACATAAGGACATTTGCATAGACTTGTGTATATGCAACTATGATAAAGTTTCATTGATATATTAGTCACAGTATATTAATGGTAACTAAAACTACAATATACTACAATAATATACTCTAATAAAAGTTAAGTGACTGTTCTGTGTGTGTGTGTGTGTGTGTCTCCTTCTTTCTCTTTGGCTCAAAACATCTCTTTGTGCTCATCTTTTGTTTTGTGATGATGTGAGAGGAAAAAGTGCCCGGGTGATGAGACGATATGAGGTGAACGAAACAGGCACTACTCCATAGAGTTAGGCCCTATTAACCCTTAGATGACACTCAGAACAAGGAGCAAGCATCAAACCATAAGGATGATGTCAAGGGTCAGATGTAGGAGTACGGTCTGATCACGAGGAGGTTTTTGATGCGGTCGCAGGGCAGGGGTATGTAGAATGCAGGTGCACTGGGAAAGGGATGGTTCACTCTCTGGGCAGGATGAAGTGGGGCTATATGATAGCTCACTGTGCTTCTCGGGATAGTGTGTGACTTAAATTTTATGAGGTGTTTATTTCTGGAATTTTTCATCTAATATTTTGAAATCGAGGATGACCATTGGGTACTAAAACCATGGAATGTGAAACCATGAGTAAGGTGCAGGTGCATATTAATTTCATAGAGCTGGACTTGCTTAGTCAAAGGGAAGATATACTTGTCCTTTTCATAGCAGTCTCAAAGGCTACTAAAGCCGGTGTGTGTGAACCCCTGGCCCACAGCTTGCCCAAGCACATGCTATTGAATATCAGAACTTTTGCCAACACCACTGAAAAATGTTATCTCCATGTACTTTTATGATTTTATTTCTCTTTTCTATGAGGAAGCTTAATATCCTTTCATAGAAATTCAACTCCAGTCGACAGAGAATGCAACTCAAATCATTTTGTCATTAGGAAGAAAGGCAGTCCACAATGCAACAAAATAAACAAAGCAACAGTAACAGCAAAACACCAGTGGTCTGTCTGGATATACATATCTGGTCTAAGGACTTAAGATAGCGCCCCCTCTATACCAGGATCTTCGTCTCACAACTTCATTGTGTTGCAGCAGTGAGGCCCAGCTCTGCAGTCCTCAGCTGCACCATGCCTATGATGCATTGCTGTGCTCAGGACATATGGGATAAACCATAGGACAGCATACCCTTCTACCTGTACATATGTCTTCACCCATGTCCGTATCAGCATCCCTCGATTAGACAACCCATGCATTAGATGAGCTCCCCTGAATCCCAGGGGGAGCAAGGGTGCATAGCCCTGAACAAAAATCAACAAGCCTGAGAATGCTCCAAGTTCAGCACCTACAGGAGACGAATATTCTTCCTGGCTAGGTATTAATGTGATTTGTCAGAACCCAGAGAAGTGATTAAATGAATACCATAACTCACACTATGCTTGCAGGGAGATGATGACAACGGAGATTAAACCTTTCATAAGGAAAAACAGACAAGGAAACAGGGCCCGCTGACCTCTGCCCCCAGCAGCTGCATACGTAGCAAGGCCCCAACCCTGAGGTGAGGCCGACTCTCTAGTCAGATAATTTCAGGCACTTTGGAAGTTTGCCTTTCTTTTTCTTTAATCTTCCATGGCTCCATAAGAGCTTGGCACCTTTGGCAAAAATGCCTCTCCTGGTTGTGTCTGTTCAAGGTCTTGTTTCCTGAGGAAGAAGATTTGAAGTCCTGAAATCACCTCAAAGACTGACAATTACAAAAGACTGTTGGATATGGAGTCTCTCTGGATATGACAATCTTTTAAAAAGTTGTGAGGCAACAACCTTGTGAAGCCAGTTTTATTATACTCATCTCCCAGCTCAAAAATATGAAATGACCCCACTTTTTCCATGTAGCTAGGAGTCAGAAAGCCAGCAACTGTGGCTGTGCAAAGCTTTGTTTACCCTTCTCTTCCACGCAGCTTCTTGTGTGTCCTATAGAAAGTAGATTTCTTTGTAATTTCTCTGTAATTAGTAACAAAATTTTTATATTGAGCAACTCTGAGTGAGAAATTCACACTTGTTCCCCCTGCCACACACGCGCGCGCGCGCGCACACACACACACACACACACACACACACACACACACACACACACACACACTGCACGCTGTGCTAACTTTCTTTGCAGATCAGGAGAAACATGATGAAAAAGCAGACACATTCTCCCTTCCTCTTGCAGGTGCCACCCTTACCTAGCACAGCTATGCCACCCTTACCACAGCACAGCTATGCCACCCTTACCACAGCACAGCTATGCCACCCTTACCACAGCACAGCTATGCCACCCTTACCACAGCACAGCTATGCCACCCTTACCTAGCACATCTATTTGTGCACTAGTCCAGACATTTCAGAAGACAGAAGCACTTAGTTCACTGTGGTTCAGGGTTCGGATAGGCCAGATTCGAATCAACCACTCTTGAAGCCAGGGACAGAGTCAGAGTTACTTAATTATACAGACCGGGTGAAAGCTAAGATATTCAGTTTTACAGTGAGAGATCAAGAAGGTATAATATGAAGACAGATAACTACAACTGGCTGGTATATATCACAGGTTTTTCTACAACCCAGGACTTCGACAGCACATCACCACACACTTGCAACTGAATTCATGTGTATCCCTTCAAGAATACTTATATCTACTCAATCAAGTCATCATTAAATGCTTTAGAAACTACATCCCTTCCTACTGAGGGGAACTACACAGACCCATCTAACCATTGCTGTAAACCGATCCAGGTGATTCTTCCTGGGCTAATCCTAGTGTGACTCTTCTTGGCTTATTACTCTATTTTCCAGCATAAGCAGAGCACGGAGAGATGGGAGAATAATAAGGTAATTACAGAAGACATCCATTTGGCTAACAGGAAAGTGGAAAACTGTTGAAATGTGGGTTTTGGTCCATAAGAAGTCCCATGATTTGCAAACCAGAGCATCACTCTGGCCTGGGCTGGGGTGATCACCCTGGCCAACTGGAGGCTCTGCAAGGATCTCCTTTGTCTTCTGCCTTAGGTGGCCCCTAGGGGCTGGAGACCTCTGGGCAGGAAACTTTTCTGGAGCCTCATTTCCTTTCTCTTTAGCAGCTGCTCACTGTGGGGATTGCCTTGAAGATTGAATAATCACAGCTGTTGTTTTCTGATCTGGAGTTTCTCTGGGCAGATAATTTTTATAGCACCCTCTGAGGCTTTAACCTATAGCACAGGTAGCATATTGCACGTTTCATGTCTATGCACAGTTTAGCTCAGAAACATTAGCCCCCCCCCCCGCTATTACTTTAAGTCATACAGTTGAGTTTAAACAACAAAAAAAGAGCGAACGGCAAACTAATGTTGGAAAACAAGTATCAGGCCACCAGTGTGTGTCCGTGAAAATTCGGCTTGTAGTAAAAGCTACTCTGGGGAAACTGGCGGCCCCTCACCAGTGCCCTGCTGAGAGTCCTCCGGGTCCTTCAGCCGCAGATGGCAATGAGAAGAGGCACTCTCTCAGCGTCCGTCTTTCCAGCTTTGCCTCTGGTTCTCTCAGGGGTGAAAAGCCTGAGAAGTTCCGGAATATGAAGTCCATTCACGTATTATTCCATCTGAGTGCCTCCCCCCCACACGCATGAGTCCAGAGTTCTGTCTCCAGCGTAAAGCAGGAATCTTCCCATTTACCTTTGTATTTACACATTTTAAATGGGTTGCACTAGAGCAGGATTCAAAAACTAAGTGTACAAAGCATTCATTAGAAACAAGCTCCTTTCATCTCTGACAGTCACCCACCAATTTCCTCTCCCTAACCTTCATCATGGTAATTCATTTTTTCTATTCTTCTAGAAGTCTTAATGCCTATGCAAGTAAATGTCAGTACAGGGCCTTCTCCACCCTTTGAACACACGTGATAGGAAGCTGTTTATTGTGCTCTATTCTTTACACAGCTACTCATTGTGTGCGCCTTTCTGTCATGAACTCCTAACTAAATTGCACACTTCTTTGATGGACTTTAGAGTCTTGCACCATGTGGTTCAAATTGCTTCTCTGATGGATCCTTATTGCTTGCTCTTTGGAACAATGTTGTACCCAGTAATTTCACGTATGCCTCATCTTACATATATGTGTGTGTATGTCAATTGACATAAAAGCATAATTTCTGGGCCTGAATCTGCATGCAGTTACAACTTTAACAGATAAGCCTCATTTGACTTTTTAAAGGTTTATTCCATTTCTCACCGGTAAAATAAGAGAATGTCTATTTCATTGTAATAAAGCATTGTTAATGTGTCCTCAATGCCAACTCTCTTGATTTGCCAATACAATAGGTGAAAATGCTGTTGCATTTTATTTTTTACTTGTACTGTAGTGAGGTTAAGCAGTTTCTAATATAAAATGCTTCAGAGGATTTTAATTGCAGGAGGGAATAAAACAAACAAACAAACCACCTTCGACTTTTGGAAAAGGGAGCATGTGTCTTCAAACTAAAAAGCCCAAAGCAAACCCAGTGCACATAGCAAGCATGGGCAAGGATCCAGTCACTGGTCCCAATGCTTGCGCAATGAGTACAGCTGCCTGGATACAAGTATCCGATCCCTGGTCCCAAGGCAGTTCTTTCTCATTTCTATCTCCTTTTAATCGTCTTTCTCTGGCTGCCCCGCATCCACCCTACTCCAACAGTTGCTTGTTGGCTGAGGAAGTTCCTGGATTGCATATTCATAGCTTTTTGTCGGGGCTGCATTAATTCAGGCCTTACTTCTTATCAATGTAGGCTTGGGCACAATGTCTAAAATAAGCTATTGAAAATTGGCCAAAAAAAACTTTAAATGCTTTTGTCTAAAGCTATACAGAAATGATAGGGGCAGTAAGCATGACTATGAACCTCTAGTTGTGGTCAGCATGCGTTTTTCCAACATCCACAATAGAATCTTGCTGTCAGCACACGGGGATCCATGTTCTAGCTCCTCACGCTAAAAAGAAGCTGAAGATTTCCATTGTGGCCTCTAGATGGCAATGTTGCCACAGGCTATCTCTGCTGCAATGCGGCACAGACAGAGATGTTCCTCTAGTTTATACAGCTCCGGAGGCAGAGCCCGCACTTCGAATTGCAGGGGGCAATTCTATTGTCATTGCATTTTCCTTTTAAAATATACATTTTGAAAATATCTGTGAAGCGTTTATAATGTTATAACAAACCCCACAACTCAATTTTATTCCCTAAATTTTATAACACCTCATACCATGAATAATCTGAATAAATATTCTCTTCAGATATATCCACAGACACAAGAGAAACTATGAAAAGATATCTCTTTTCCTTCTTTGTTTTGGTTACACAGATATCTGTTTTAAGATTACTGGCAAAGTATATTGAAAGGAATGTCTGCATCCACATAAAAAGAAAAACCTTGTTCTTCTTCACAGCTTCACAGAGTCCCTGCTGCGGTGTAAGTTTTTACATAACCTTACTGATTGCGGTGTTGACAGGTATGTTTTATAAGCAATGGCATAATCAATACAGCTTTATTTCATGGACACATACAGCTGTAATGTAACTTCTAGAAGCAGAATTGTGAGCTTCAAGGTATATGTGTTTGTAATTTTGACAAACTGTAGCTCCTAACACCCTCACCAGCACATATGGTGGTTCCTAGTTCTCCATAAGCTGAACCAGCAAGTGCTGTGAAGGGAATGGATACTGAGCTATGTCGGCTGCTGGGGGTGCGGGGTTGCATCTTTATCCCCAGTGGTTTGAGTTAGGATAAACATCTGTTTATTGAAGAAACACTGCTTCTTTTTTCCATCTGCAAGAGTTAAATCTCCTGGCTCCGACTGACCAAAGCAAAAAGAAGAAATTTAATCTTCAAATAAGGGGCATGTATGATTCGTACTCTCTCTCTCTCTCTGTGTCTTTGTCTGTCTCTCTCTTTGTCTCTGTCTGTCTCTCTTTGTCTCTGTCTGTCTGTCTATCTGTCTCTCCCTCTCTATGTGTGTCTCACACCTTTATCTTAAGTGGTTTTTTTTGTTTTTTTTTTACCTGGGTGGTGAGCCCTAGCAATTCTAGGATATCAGGTTTTATGAATTTTCTCAGCCAAGTCTAAGCATAACTCCTTGGGTCTAGCCATTTTTACCTGATATTGAGGAGGATAGTCATCCTTAGTCAATGGAAAAGCTATTTATTAGTAAACAATAACAAACTGTGATAAACCCTGTGGGGAATGCAGAAAGGGGACCGTGGCAGAGGTGGCAGGCACACGGCCGCACTACCAGGTTCCCGGGAACAAATCCCCAGCTGCTCTGGTTCTGTTCTCTGGGAGATTTTTCTTACTGAAGGTCTCTTTCCAGCAGTGCTTTGGGCATTCCCGTGCTTAGACTTGAGTCAGGGAGACTTGAGGTTACCTTAGGAATTGAACGCCACTAATTGATGTGAGTTCAGAGTTTTAAACTGATAACAAAACCCTAACCACTATGCCTCAGACAGACAGGGAGCCTTTGCCCACAGTCAGAACCCAGATATGTTCCTTTCCCCAGTACCCTGGGGTCTTGATGTGTTTGCTCCCTGGGACCTGGCTTTCTCTGTAGCATTTGTATGACTATTAAAACTTTTCATTTCTATCAGCAACAAAGGGACATCCGCAGTCCCACCACCAACCACACATGCAACATCTTAGCTCTTCTGCTTTTAAAGAGGAACTAAGTAATCACACTTCTCAGTTCATCCTGAAGGGGTCATCTGAACCACAGAATATCATTTTGGATCCTTCACACCTGCAATAGATTAGAAATTCTACAAGGACAAAGAAGCTTGATAAGCCAATATCTAGAGTTAGCAATTCAGTGCCCGGGGCTCATGCACATGCTTAGGGATTTACGCTTCTGATGAATTAGTTGACTCTATTGTTTTTTAAATGCATCTATTGGATATTTATATAATACATTGCTATCACATGCGCGCGCGCACACACACACACACACTTGTGGGCTCTCTTTCATCGTGGTTCCTATCTGCTATGTCTTCATGCTTGTTTTCTCGGTGTGTTACAATTCATTATTTTCTTGCAAGTTGTGCTACCATAAAATCAATCAAACAACATATCTTAGTATAATAAGCATCAGATAATCTTGGTTTGTTTTTCTAGAGTATTTTATTTTAGAGTGCTCTAACATCCAGAGACGCTTTACCTCTAAACCAGCCCCCTTTGGTGGGCGTTTCGCTTTATTTGTCTCTCTCATTGCGACAACAATACCTAAGGAATCTTTTGTCATTTTTCACTTGTCTAAGTGCACTTGAAGAGTAAATGTATAAACGTGGAACTGCAGGCTAATAACCCATGAAGATTTTATCTAAATAAATATCCCCACATTGTTCTTTTTAACCTCGCCAACGTCCACTTCATCAGCAATGCATGGACGTGGGCGCTTATTTCCTAGTGTGGCTCATATAGCAACTGGTGCTGCCCAGCCCAACAGGTAAAACGGCACTATCTCCACCCTCTCCACTCTCTCCACCCTCTCCACCCTCTCCACCCACTCCACCCTCTCCACTCTCTCTACTCTCTCCACCCTCTCCACCCTCTCCATCCTCTCC